>VBSM01000605.1:36213924-36242118 GCA_008086735.1 Cheirogaleus medius | reverse complement strand
AGGATGTGACCAGATATGGGAGAACAGAAGGTTCCCAGAAAGGAACTAGATACCATTTTCTGAGTTGATTGACCAGAAAAACACAGACAGCAGCCAGTGGAGAGCCCCGTCGGATGCTGTCACCCCTGAGACATGTGGCTGACAGAGAGCCACGTGGACACCGTATGGCTCAGAGCTCCCTACCATTCCAGCGTGCGCCGCCCTGTAGGAGCAAGTGATTCCACCACTAATGTCTACTTACGATCTCTGGGAGGGTAACAGAGCTCACTGTTTGTCATCTTCTTTCTCTAGAGAGAGAATAATAATTATCATTCAAATTCTGGAACGGGCTTCAGTCAATTAAGGACAGCCCTTGCATCCAACCTGGAGGACTGACCCAGGGGGAAAAACATTATTACTAACAATTCTAACTAAAGATTTGTTTTAATGTAACTTTTAAATCTTTTTTCCCCACAAATCTTGACTCTTCAGGTTACCTCTATTAATTTGTAACACCAACTATATAAAATAGAATTACTCTGTCATAATTTCTTAGCCAAATTGGTATTTGAATCATAGACTCATTGTTATATAAGAGATTTATTACAAAATCATCTGACTTCAAGTCTAATGAACAATTTATTCAATTAATATTCACAACTGAAAAGCAAAAGAAATCCTGTGAGGAAAAATGAGAAAAATTAACTAGGGGTGAGAGGCTACATAATAACATCAATATATATGTTGGTTTTCTTTGGTTTTTTTTCTGTTAATTCTATGCTCTCTCAGACTTCATACAAAAAGAAAGTGAATATTGAATCAGGAGAATTTTTAAATTATGTAAAATTTCTGCCTATAATAGTCATGTGTGGGGAAAAGTATACTATTATAGAACTTCTTAAAAAGGTTATTATGATTATTATGCTCAGAAAACTTGTGCTATAGAAAAGTTAAATTTGTCATTCTCAGAAGCCAGTTCCACCAGCAAGAGGATCTGCATTGTGATTATATATATATATATAATATGTGTATATGTACACACACACACACACACGTGCTAGGACTTTAGCTGCTCTGCACATTTTCCTACAATTTGAGGTTGATAGTTGAAGAGATGGAGGGCTGAGGGAGGGTGTGGTTTGCAAACAGCATGGCCAGTCTGGCCCGCCCACAGCAGAGCAGAAACATCAGAAAGGAACACTGGGTGCCAGAAGGACTGTTGATTTGTTCTTGCCTGAAACTCATGGCGCTGGGGACAGCCAAAGGATGCCACCAGTCTGTAAAAATGACTCGAATGAAATTCAGAGAAACTAAGTAGTCTGATAGCAGCAAGGAGGTCAGTTCCAGGATAGGACAAATAGGAAGTAGCTAGGTTATAAAGCTTAAAACGTTCAAAATAAATGATGAGAGGCTTCAGTGGTTATGGGAACCAGTTTGGTAGACCTGAAGAAAAACCCTAAAAGCCCAAATGACCTTGACTTGACACTTCCATAGCTGCAATAGTGAGCCAGCATAGGTAACTGATCATTGCTTAGGACTTCTTAGTCAATGTTCTCTTCCTTTATTCACGTACAAAAAGTCCTGCTACTGTGTCAGGTGCAGAAGCCCCTGCCCAACACCTGAAAACCCCTGAGATAGAATAATTTGTGGTTCCAATACTTATGGCATTAAAAAAATATTGTGGCACTGTGGTTGAGAGTGACCCTATGAAAGACTTTGTAAATATTTGTACAAACACTGAAATGTTTATACAAATAAGGTAACAATAGAGACTACTGTATCGTTCATATCTTGCTCTTGAGAAATAGGCTTGGTTCTACTTTCTCAGAAGTTTAAATAAAATGCTTATAAATTATTTTGCTTTATTTCACAAGGTTGCATTCTCACAGGTTTTTTTTTTCTAGTCTGGTCCTCTAACCAAATATTAATACCTTTCAACTGTTAAGATTCAAAATTGTTGACTGCTGCTTCCAATCCCAGAAATCAGAGTAATTTAGATGCTTGAAATTTAACACAGCTTTGGTTAACCTTCCTGAAATTGCTGAAAGGTATTTCTCAAATTCTCTCAACTGAGACTCCCCCAACAACTCAAGCCCCTCCTGCAAAGGGACTAGGTTCCACTAGTTTCTTTTATCTGTCCTGAGGTGAAATCTTTAACCACCTCCTTTAAGGTGGGGCTTACTTCATTTATTCTTCCTAACACTCACTTCCATGTCTGTCTCTTTATTATCAATAGAATAAATTCAGAAGTTGCATATACTGGGATAAAATTCTCATTGTTGACAAACGATTTTTTGGGTACAATAGAATTTCCTTAAGGGAAACTCAGAGCTTTGAAAGGATTACTCAGTAGAATCCCATCTTAGAGGTTAGGATCCAAAATCATCACACACAATAAATATTGCCTATAGTCTAAATTAACTTTGAAATATCTTTTAAGCTCTCCATAAAATAGAATACTGTACAATTTTATGGTATATCCAATAGATATTAATATCTAGTGTGGAACACTGCTTGACACCAAATGAGGCAGTTGGCTAACATTTGGGCTCCATGTTGAAAGGAAATCACAGAGAGCTGAAATTGTTCAAGGTCAATGTTCTTACAATGTGAGTTCTATCCTGACCCTGGAGAATAAGTTAATAATAATAAGGTACACCTGCCTAGAGTTGTAGCTTCCTTTCCAGACTACAGCAAGATCCAGTGGAGTCTATGGCAAATCCAAGAACTTTCTTTGGAAGGGTAAATGAAGCTCTAGGCTCAGAAGTTGCACCAAAGCAACTCAACTCCAGTGTTCATTGTCTCAGCATCACTTCAGTGCCATTTCGATCAAATGTTTCCTATGGTGAAGAAAACTCAGAATAGCATATCTGCAATATTCACAAGGTTACCTTAAAATCTCCATAATTCAGGTAAAAATAAATAATTTATTAGATATTTTAAGTGGCTTGTTTTAAAAAATGACAATTTTAAAAATCATTTCCCAGTAAAAAGTAAAAGATTCCTATTGTACTCGACGAGCTATAAATATCCTGTCTTTTCTTTCTCTAAATTATAATTTCCATTTGTTTAACATCTAATTTAGTTCTATAAATATCCAATACCATTTTGATATTTGCTCAAATGTGCCAAGTACTGACCTCTTTACCAAATTAGGTCTGTGATCAAATCAGGGAAAAAATAATACACTTAAATTCTGAATATCTTTATTATTTGTCTAGCAAAGGTAAGCAGTTAATCTTTAAATATTCTAAACCTTTCTAGAACTCTGTGACTACTGGTGGACTTGACAACTAAAGCTCTTCAAATCATCTACCTCAGAAATATTTTTAAAACAGTTATTTATAAAATTAAATAAACAAAAAGAATTTATTCTAAAATTTAAAATTATAATTTCATTACATGTTTATATGACTATTGATGTTAATTAGATAAGAATGTTTTTATTAACAATTTGCTTTCAGAAGGCCGTTTAGAAACTATCACAGAAATACTACTGAAAACACAAATAGCCTTTTAAAAATTATAAATATAGGACAAGTTCATTGTAAATTTTTTTACATGATATAGTTAGAAAGAAAACACCATCTCTCAGAAATAACCACTATTAATATTCCAATGCATATCTGTTCATGTTTTTTCACACACAAACACATGCACCCTTATTAACAGGCCCCCAAAACACTGAGATCAGTTGATACATACAATTTTGTAACATACTTTTTTCCATTCAGACATTTATCACATATACATTATAATTTTAAATATTTGTTTGGTATTTTAATTATATAAGCTGTAAGTTATACAGATTTCTCTCTAATGAATATTGAGTTTGTTTCTCCTAGAAGTTTTCTTTTTCTTTTTTCATTTCAACAGAAAGTCAAAAGATGTTTGCCAATGAACAAAGACCTGCATGCTCAAAGAGAAAAGTGCATTTAGAGATGAGATCTTTTTCTGTTAGATTTTTAACAAATTTTGTATTCAATTTAGGAATCAATAACATTTAAGAGAATGTATATGTTCCAGAGACTTTCCTAGATGTTTGCATGTATAAAAATTTCATCTAATTTATACCTCAACTCTACAGTCCCCAGTTTTACAAATAATGACCCTAACAATGAAATTCAGAATAGTTAACAAATTTTACTTGCAGAATTAACATTTCTTGATAGCAGCTCAAAATTACAAGCCACGTTGCAGCTTTCAAAGTTTTTTTTCACTTATGTCATATTATTTAGCCAGTTTTCTCAAAAATGAATATAAAAAACTAATAACAGTGTTATTTTTGTTCACTCCTGACCACAGCCTATGAGGTAGGTAATTAGTTTTATTTGCTTCAGTTTGCAGAGGATAACCCTGAAGTTGAGGATGTCAAGGACCTTGTCCACAATCCAGCAGCGAAGGGACAGTATAACACACACCTCTGCTTCCATCCTGGTCTCCTTGCACTCAACCATGGCACCATTGAGAGAACAGAAACTTGGTCTAGAAGGGAGCCAGAATAACTATGCTGTGTTTATGCTCACTAAAGGTAATCATGAAATTTGTGTGAGAAATTGAGTTTTCTAGAACAATTATTAAATTTTATATCTTTCTTTCATTTTTGGCTATGAAATATGGTATGTATGGTACACTAAGATAGAAATAAGCCCTTTCCAGAATTTTTCACTGGTGACCATTTTTCTGATTCTTCTCACAATTGGCACACAAATCTGACCTCTAATGCAATATGGCAAATAAACTCATCTCCAGGTATCTGTGCTTTGATGGTTTATGTTCCTTGTGATTTTGTGACGATACAAAAAGAATGGACCTGTATTCTGAGATTATTATGCCACTGTTCTACATTATACCATATGGAGTACTATATCTCCACACTATATATATATATACTAGACTAAGAAAGAGACACATTGAGCTCTGATAATCACCTTTTGTTTCTTCTCATAAAAGGAAATGGCAACCTTTTTTGTTATGTCTAAGAGGATTGTTCAGGCACAGACTAGATTTTCTTCTTGGGTCCCACTTGCTTCTCCTCCTTTTCAGATTCGTCTGTGCTGAGATGTCCACTTCTTGCATTAAAGCTCAACTTGTGGTCACATATAGTTCTTCATCTTTGCCTTTTTACTCTGCAAAGGGCTACACAATATGCTGCTTTCTGTGCCTTTCTAACACTCGGTATTTGTCATCCCTCTGTCAGTGACTGGATTCTTTCTGCTCCATCAGCAGCTCCTTAGCCCAGGGAAAACTGGAGTGGGTGCTTCAAAGTCTATTTGCAAGGAAGACCCTTCCCCTATTTGGAGTCCAAATCTCAAACCAATTCCCATCAGGCAGCCTTATGATACTTTCTGAGTAACACACTTTAGCATTCTCAAGGCCATAAGACTTCAGTATTATAATGTGTTACTTCATACCCATTATCTTTCATTTGTTCCCAAGAAATGGAAATAAAATTATAAACAAAACGTATAAATGTATAAATAAAATTATACACTTTTCTGAATGTCTTACTTGATTTTACTTGTTTTGGTGTGTGTATTATGGGCATACATTTCAAGCTTCTCTATGGCAACACCCAACACATGATTTGCCTCTGTGTCCTCAGGAAGGATGAACTCCTCATGGCCCATGCACATTTATGCCTCCAGAAGCAAGCCTGATGCCTGACACATAGTGGGCAGCCAAAGTTTGATAAACATAGGCGTGAATGAATGAATTGCTGCTTCGTGCCACTAAACAGTTTATTTCATAAAAATAGTGGTTTCATATTGCTGTGAAAGCAAATAAAATTTCAGTTACCCTGTTTTTAGAATTGATTATTCCACACATTCTAGACAATTAGTTCTTACATTTTATAATATTCTACAGTAGAGTTTAATGTAAAATTGTAAATATGAAAACAAAAAAAAAGCCAAGTCTATAAAAGAATTCAGCAATATTTAGCTAAAAACAGACATGGTTCCCTTCAGCAAGCTTTCCTGTTCAAATCATTTCAGTAAATAAATATTTAACAAGCAATAAAACTGATGTTTATATTTACATGGCAGTCAATTTATGTTCTACAAAAGCTAAATTCACCATCCCCAATAATACTTTATATTCCTTGACATTAGTCTACAACAAATGGCACAATTGTGCTTAAGAAAAAAAAAGAAAGAAAAAACCCATAATAAAAACCATTCACTATGCCAAATATGTCATTACAGTTTTTTTCCTGTTCAGCTGCCAGATGTATTGCATTATATTATCAAATTGATAGATCTAGTGTTATTTCTACATTTACCATTTTACAACAACAAATAGAAATATAAGGAAGCTTCGGTAACAAATCTTGCTTAATATGTATGTGAAGTAGACAGTTTGTCTAAGAGAAAAATATAACTGATGACAGATTTCATTTCAGTCTGCTAGTGCTTATTAAGATGTCTACAAACAAAAAGCCATATCTGGGTACATCTCTTTCTGCAAACAAAGGAAAGTTTTAATTGCTTTAATCAGCATTTGCATTGTCTTTGTGGTGACATAGAAAAACAATTCAAGTCTAATCAGGAAATGTCTTCTAGAGGAGAATTCTTCAGCTTAGACTTTAAGTGAACCTAATAACATATTTCCTATAATTCTTGAATAAAGCTTAACAATGTAATACTGTGCTGGCTTCTATTTAAATTATTCCTAAGCCATTAATAGAAAGACTGGTGCTGTTTTTTGCTATGTCCTTATTAGGAATATCGTTTTCAGATATGAAAATGGTTCCCATAAAATGAAAAAGCAGACTGAGCAATCAACCCCAAGTGTCAGCATTATAATTTTTTTCCATCAACAATATTTTAAACATAAAAAAGTCTTTGCTTCCCAGGTAGTCTTTTCAATTTAGTTTCTCAAATATGTATTATATCCCTACTGGGTGAAAGACACTGTTATAAACTAAAAAAAAATTAAAAAGAACAAGAGAACTCCACTATATTTAAATAAATCTGCAGCCTGAGGTACTTGACTGGGAGCATTTTCAAAAATCCTGGAACTCAAATGTGGTGTGTTAAAAAAAAAAAAAAGACCATTTACTAAATATAAATGTTTCCACAACCTTCAATAAGGCAAAAGATCGTTCAATTCATGTTCTAGTATCTCATATATATCAATTGCACTCTGTAAATACTGCACTGACTTCATTCAGGAAATAAATGTTCTTCTTAATGGATGGATAGTATAAAATGCGGTATGGTCTGGAAAGTGGGCTTCGAAATTGAAAAAGGCAAAATTCAAAGCCTCCTCAGTCTATCTCGTTTGAGTTGTATATGATTGGGCAAGTCATTTCTCACCTCTCTCTGAGCCTCAGTTTACTCATTTGTAAAATGGGGTTTCATTCCATTTTGTTCAACAAAAAATCATGGAGCCTCTCCTGTGGAACAGGCACTGTGTTAGCACTGGTGACATGGGGTTTGTCCTCACGAAGCTTACCATCCAACACATGGATGATATGAGTCCATCATCACACAGAGTGACTGCAGTGTGCCAAGGCTACACAGGGGAAATTTATAGTTCTTTGGGGGCCTATGTCTTCAGAAAGTGCAGTTAATATTGAGAGTGGAATCGAGTCATTGATTCAAATATGTATTCCTAGGAGAAGGACCTGGAGGGGCGGTGTGCAGGAAAATGCTTGTATGCATTGAAATGGATTTAGCTTTCCATCTCTTTTCATCTTTTTTGGCTTTAATAAATTTGCAGCCATGAAGTCCCAAGTCATTACTATCATCTTCCTCAGAAGATTGTGCCGCTCTGGGCAAATTACTTAATCTCTATGTGCCTTGGTTTGCTCAATTCTAAAATAAGGACTTGTCATAGGTTTATTTTGATTAAATAAGTTGATATTGTAAAGTTCTTTGAAGGGTACGTGGTATATGAGTGTTGTCGCTGTCCACTGATAATCATGGCATGTTCCATGAGACAAAATGCTGCAAACAACAAAAACAACAACAAAAACTTTAAACATTCATGCCTTACATTTTAATAAAGAAGATAAGAAGTTAAATTAAAGGTGCTCTTTGCTGGGGTTTAGAGAAGATGATGCTTTTTTTCTCAAGGCCCTTCCTTCCTTCCTTCCTCCTTCCTGCCCTTGGCCGGAGATGCCATGCTGTCTTGTGCATAGGAAATCCTGGGAATGTGGGGACATAGGAAAGTGGCTGCAGCAAATTTGTCCTTCTTTCCTGGAGTCACACCATGACTTCCTGTCTAAGAACTCCACAAACATTGAGCACAAAGATAATTAAGAAAAGACCTTTGCTTTCAAGGAGCTTATGTCCGAGTTGGTGAGGAAAACAAAACAATAACAAAAGCACACATCCCAACATAATAGCATTTGTAGAATAATCCACATGATTATCAGCTCCGTGAATATAAAAATTGAGGCTTATTTATCTTTCTGTCCCCCAGAGCCTGATAATAATGCTCAATAAACGTTTGCTGGATTGACTTGAATACATTAACAAGCACAAACAAATAGCATTGGAGCGATTAACTGCCAAAAGAATGTCGTGTCAAGGAGTGATCATGGTGGAACTCTGGGGTCCTCCTCATAACCCTGGTAGACTTGGGAGCCCTCCGCTCTCTTTATGAGCTCCTGATGATCCAAGCAACTTGGAGTTACTAAGGAGCCATGAAGCCAGATGGTACATATCAGGTATCATTAGGCATTCCAGAGAGTCCTCCTAATATTTAATAATTTAGTAGTAAAATGTTTCTTCCTTCAAATAAAGTGCCCTTTTTGAACAACTTGCTTTCTGTGAATGATTTCATAAGTAATTTGGTTTATAAATTAAAGCAATGCTAACTATTCCTAATTTCATGCCTTAATTTATTCCTGCAAAATTAAACATTTACCTAAATGCAAATATTAGTGTGTCAGTCTTTGTGGCATCTGGGTAGGGGACAGAGTTGTCACATGGCACCTACCAATCCGGAGCAGAGAGTCCCCTTATCCACCCAAGGGAAATAAAATTCTGGTGCTGGTGCATTTGACATGGGCTCTAGGTTAGACAGGAACATTCTGTCTTTTGGATTCTGTTGTTCCTTACTTGGCCCTTTTTTCTCTGAAAAGGATAAACATAACAATTTTCAGTTTATCTTACCTGCCAAAAGCAGAGGTTGACACTACTTCTTGAAAAAAAAAATTTCCCTTTCTGAAAAAAAAGATTTATTTAATACATTGAAGATACCGGTTACAATGCAAAAATACTTTGGTAGAGTCCAAGCAGGTGCTCTCTAGTTATCATCAGTTGGTCTGACTCTCTTAGAGCCCTTGTTACTCGAAGTGTGGTCCTTGGACCAGCTGTATCAGCATCACTTGGGAACTTAATGGAATTGTAGAATCTCAGACCTAAGGAATCTGAGTCCGCATTTCATTAAGAAGACAGGTGATGTCATGTGCATCACAGTTTGAAAGCACTGTCCTACGGCACACCTTTGGAGGATGCATTGGGTAAAATGCCCCTGGGAACACAGCTAGACTGAAGTATGGTTGGGCCACTTGCAGATCATGTGATATCAGATGGCCACCCCTGACCAGAAGGGCTCCAAGGGATCTTTGGGGGGCTTACATACAAAAAGTTCATTCTACCAAATGGATTTTTAAAATGAGTCCTGGACTAATATCTCTTCTTGCTGAGAAAGAAAGGAAAAGATGAAGTCTGTTATTGATTTGGAGTTATTACAGAACATCACAGGCAAGCAAGAGAAGGCCGAGATGTCTGGTATGCTCCCTGTTGAGTGACCACCATCGGAGGGACAACAGAGCTAGCTAGCATTTACACAAAGACAGAAAGGCAAGTCCTTACCTTTGTAAATATTTGCCAACTAGGAAGTCAGGAAAGCCTGGAGAAGGCATGTACTAGAAGGATATAATCATCGAGTAGGAGAGTTTTGCTGCATTTATTTTGCAATGTTTCCAAGATAATCTGCTGTATTATGGTAATAGGATTCCATGTGCATTAAGCTGTTGAAAATCTTTATATAAAAATATTTGTATTTTATCTGCTCTTGAATAAAACTTTATTCTATCCTATGGGACTATTGTCTGTTATACACCTTTTGCCTATTATCAGTCACAAAGTATCAGTACTGAATTATTCTGTCAAGTGTGAATTTAGGAACTTTACACCTGCCAGTTCAGACTGATTTTCAATATTGTGTGAAAATGCTAAGGATTGGCCTGTCAGTCTGTGTTTGTGACAAGAGTCCTGTTCATGTTGCTCAATGGTTTGTGGAGTGTATTTTTGAAGCATTATTTTTATATGGTCCAGTACATCACAATATCCCAGGCAATAATTATCTTGTATGCTAGGCCCTGAATAAAAGTAGAAGAACAAAAATGAAAGAGTTTCTTTAACTGGTAATTAATGTGAATATGTTGAAGAAAAATGTATCATCTCATTTTTGTCTGATACTATTCAAACCCTATTCTAAATAAATGCAATTTTTGGACATATATAAGCCTAAGGCATTTGCAACTGGGTAATGCAACTATACTTCCATAATGGAGGATCTCCTATTGTTATGATAATTTATATAAGATCATGCTAACAGATGAATGAAAATCTGTGGCAGAAGTAGTCAAACTTCTTCCCTTAACTCACTAAAGCTATCTTAAAATTAAAATAAAGCTTCTTGGGGTTTGTGGGGAATTTTGCTGCATCTGTCGTTGGCTACATTATTCCTTCTTATGATGAACAGGGTCAACAGTAACAGGGCTTGGAGGTGATAACTAATCTGTCTGATTGATGATCTCTGCTGGCAGGCCTGAGACAAAAATCTGCTTTCCCAATAGGTCTGGGACCAAGCCTCAAGGTTCAGTCTTCATTTCTTGCCCACGCAATGCCAGAGGCCTTAGGCTCTGGTTCCAGGCAATGATTGTCTTGGCATGTCTTGGCATGATAGCCAAGACTTTGTGAGTGCTCACTGTGTTCATAACAGACCTGTGTGCCAGGCACTCCGCTCAGCATGCCACAGATACTAGCTCATTCCATCCCTATAATAAACCGATGCCCATTTTACTGATGAGGAGACTTAGGTACAGAGAGTTAAGAGACTTGCTCAAGGTCACACCCCAGTAATGACAAAGCCAGGACACCACTCCAGGCTACCTTGCTGTGAAGTGCGTCTTCCTAACTGCTCAGCTGTGTGAGGCACGGGACGGCAGTAATACTAAAGCTTCAGTGCTTTCCCCACATCACCTTCTCTATCTCATTTAATCCTCACAGCAGCCAAATGAAGTAAATTGTATGATTATAACCCCCTGTTAAGGTCCGATTATTTGTTTCCTCCAAAACCAATGTTGGAATTTAGTTGTCAGTGTAAAGGTGGGGCCTGTAAGTGGTGAGCAGGCCAGAAGGGCTCTGCTTACATGGGTGGGTTTTATGCCTTTGTAAAAGGGCTTTTGGGAGTGAGTTTGCTCAATTTTTGCTCCTCCACTCCTCTGGCACATGAGGAACAGTGGTCCTCCCCTCCAGAAGAGGCAGCATTTGAGATGCCATCTTGGAAGCCAAGACTGGGCCCTCACCAGACATCAAATATGCCAGTGCCTCAAACTTAGACTTCCCAGCATTTAGAACTATAAGAAACAAATGTCTGTTTGTCACAAATTACCCAGTCTTTGGCACTTTGTTATAGCTAATAGACTAAGGCACCACTATTATCATACAGAGACCTGACTTGTTGAAGGAGGCAGAGATGGTAGGAGGAGAGAATTATGAACAGTGGACTATGACTTTAAGTCCCATGTTCTTACCCAAGTTGCTCTATCTAGATCTCCAAATCCAGTAGGGAGCAGCGAAGAATCCTTGTAGTAAGACTAAATCTATTGATTATGAAGACTAAAGATGGAGGGGAATGATGATCAGGTCTAAAGTTAGTTATCAGAGGTGAAGCCTGCTCCCTTTCCTAGAGGATCACATATAAACTCTCAACCATGAGAGCTAAACCCTTGCAGCTTGGAGTTATTACTCACCTCTTAGTTTTATTGTCTGTTGTTCTCTGTCTCCTTCTTCTCACTCCAACTTCAGCAAGCCTCTGATGCTTCTTGACAGAATGCCCTGAGATGCACTGTCCACTTCCTGGAGACTTTCTTTGTCCCTTGCCCACCTCCTTGGGTACTGTCCTCCTTCCTGGGAACAGAATATTAAGATGGCTCAGGGGTCACTCCCACCAAGATCCCCACCTTGACCTTCCCCTTCAAACTGTTTGGGGGTACCTGTTCCCCTTTTCTGGGCTCCCTTGGTATCCTTTCTACATCTCTAAATACTGTAATTCTCTATTATGTGTCTGTTTACCCAACTAGAACATATCCTTCTTGAGGGCAAGGATTTTGTTTCACTTCTGTTTGTGTCCCAGTGCTTAATACTGTGCTTGGGAGAGAGTAAGCTCTCAATAAATGATTACATGCATGTACTAGCACAAGCCAAAGATAACCCTTAAACCCTCATGAGGAGATTCTCGGAGCCTCCACAGAAAATCACAAGCATCGCTGCTTGCTTATTATCTATTTTCAGAAGACAGACCGTGATCAAGTCAGGAATTTTGAATGCAAATCATAAAAGGTGGAAGAGGGGAAGGATGTGTCCAGGATCTTGTGTGTGGCCTTAATCTTGAATAGAAATAGGAAAAAGGGGAGAGAGTTTCCTGAAGTTTCTTTCTATCATGACCTAGGTTAATACAGAATTCCTTCACCCCAGGTCCCACCAAATGGCTTTTTTGTTTGTTTATTTTAATATTATTTCTACTTTGGAATAATTTTAAATTTACCGAAGAGTTGCAAAGATAGTACAGAACATTCCCATATACCCCTCGCCCAATTTCCCCTATCGTTAACATCTTACAAAACCAGGATGCATTTGTCAAAACCCAACATGATTGCATTACTATTAACTAAACTCCACAGTTTATTAAAATTCACTAGTTCTTTCCTAGTCTCTCTTTTTCTGTTCCAGGATCTCATCCATTTAGTCACCATGTCTCTTTAGCTTCCTCTTAACTGCGGCAGTTTCTCAGATTTTTCTTGTTGATAATCTTGAAGTTGTGTTGTAATCCTCTAGTTTGACTCAAAGTTCAAGAAGATTTCAGCAAAAGAGCAACATTGGATTATAATGTTTGTTATACTTTTCTGAAACATCATGAATCCTGACAGATTAAATCCTTGTCCAGTTCTCAGGCTCCCCAGGCCAACCAACTCTTTAGCTCACCCTGAGTGACCTTTTAGCTATCAGCCCCCAGAAATTGTAGCCTCATGAGCTCCCTATGATTTAGGCATCAGTAACAACCTTTTGTTCAAAAATACAAGAAAGGACACAAGGTCTGAGTCAAAGCAGAATTGTTGCCGATGCTTATTGATACATACTACATCTTTCAAAGATTTTTCAAACTCCACATGTGATAAACTTTGAAAGATGAGTTCACCAGGTGAGTAATGAAGTAGAAAGAACTGGCTTTGGAATTTAGAACCTTTCAGTACATTTTCCAACTCTGCCGCTTACAACTGTGTGATTTCAATCCCAGCAATTAACCTCGATAATCTCACATATATCCATCTTTAATTATAACTTTCTAATGTGATGATATATGTAAAGAATTTTTCTGACCTCTGTAGCCAGATACACAAATTGTTTTCATTGGTCACCATTATTCCTATTGCAGGTAAAAACACATACAGACTAAAAGAGTTTCTTGCATGTTGTAATTTTCTATTTCAGATTTCTCTTCTTAGATATGTCTGATTCTGGAATAGCTGTGAAATCTACTTTAGTTTCCATAATGAAATATTAGCCTGTTGCTGCTATTGAGTGCTTACTACAATGTATCAAGTACTTGTTTCATCTTCACTGCAACCCTACCACATAAGTAGTAGCAATACTCCAATTTTAAAGGTACTGACAATGAGGCCCAGAGAGGTTTATATAACTTGCTCAAGATTACACAGCATGTACATAGAAAAACCAAGAAAGTAACTCAGGAAGCCTGGCTCAAGCATGATAGCTTTCAACAATTAGTATATATCACCTTTTAAGAATCTTCTCTAAAGGTATGGCTAATCACAGAGAATACTATGAGAATATGCTCTTATACCAACCCAGGAAAAGTATAGCTTGAAGTTAGTATCATCTGGACTTTATACCTCTGTGATTGCAAGATTTAAGACACCAGTTATGCCTCCTTGGGTATCTCTCTCAATAATTATAGAATTAATACTTTCCAGGCTTCCAGACCCTTAATGGCCAACACAGTCTTTACATGGTTGTTCAAGTCTTGATATAACTTAAATATATAAAAAAAACTATAACTATACAAAATTTAAAGAAATAAATGCTATACACAAATAAACTATTGTTTTCAATATGTAGAGGGAAGGATGCAGTATTCTGAGCATTTCTTTTAAATGTGGAGCATGAAGCTTATGAAAGACTCAGAAATCATCCATCTTCCCTGAGATTCTTTGTGGCTACCCCAGATACTTTGAATCTATCCTAGGATAGCTACATTCTGAAGAATTCTCCACCATGGAGCCTGCCCAGGGTGCATAGCATGGGTGGAGCTATCCCCAATCCTGCTTGTAGCTATCAAATAGCCTCTTGAATGACACAGTATGAACCTCCTCCCCAAGAGCAAATAGTATCCAATTGATGCAGTAATTTGAGAAATAAGATTTTTTTTTCCAACTTAGCTAGCAATTGTCACAATTAATATTGCTATGCTCTTACTTTGTACTCTACTTTTTCCTTTTCATGGTGTTCTCTCAGTGCTGACCCTCAATACTAATTCAAAATGGTGGCACAAAGAACTTTAGATATGCTTTGACCTGCACTGTATCCATCAAAGAAAGCACATGACCAGGGATGGCATTTTCTAGCATGATTTATTAGCTTATTTAAGAAGAAAGAAATTAAATATGGAACTCATGATACCCACTTAAGGTAAAGCTAGAGTCACCATGATTATTTCTTTCTCCACTATATCAATTCCTTAGGCAGTCCAATCACCTCAAACTTTTCTAAAATATTTCTGAGTTCTCAGGTGGTGTTTTATGTGATTTCCACTTCCTATCCCTTCTGTTTACCTACTACCAGGCAGTGGTGGTTATTTTTCTCTTCTGCTCCTTTCTAATAGGTGAGATCTCCTTTCGCAGCCGCTGCTCTCTCAAAGCACCCCTACTGCCCTACCATTGCTCACGCCTACAGCAAGACAATCAGTCACATCTGGGCCAAGATGGCATTTGATGCTGCTGAGCTCTTTCAATTTCCCAGAGAGATTTTACTTGAACTCTTCTGTAAGTGTTTACTTATTTTACATTATAGTTGTACCTTCTTTGTCCTTAATGAAGTAGACAGTGCTATGATCAGACTCTTTTCCTCTCCTAACACCCAATTCCTCTGCCCCGTTTCTTCCCTTAGTCTAAATGTTTCCCCAGTAAGCCCCTCATTTACATGGACCCTGGCAGGTTTTGCTTCACCAATATTTCAGATGTGCCAGGTTTGCTTGACTCTTAAGGTGAACACCATTTATGCTCCAGTTTTCGGTATCACTAGCTAAAGAGGCCCAATTTCCATAATGCTGGTAATGCAACAGTCATAATGAAAATGCATTTCCTTATTATATAAGGGCTGCTTATGAAATCCCAGTACATTTCTCACAGCCAGATTAAACATTTTTATTGCCTTTATTTTTCATCAAGTATGCAAATTCTTTTTAGCAGGTTTCAGTTTTGATTTAAAACCATTTTTCATGAAAAACTAAATCATTTACGGCCATATGGTCTCATGACAATCCATAGTTAAGAAAAAACTCAGTAAATTTTATACAGGAATGCCTCTTTGATGTCCTTTCAAGGGAAAAAAATACACTCTCTAGCCAAAGAGTGAGATGCTTTAAGAAAGAACTCTTAAATGTCGATAAACATGTAATGTGGGTACTTGCCAAAGATAAAAGATGTAAGTCAATACCATCCTTTTCCTTTTACAGAAAAAGAAGATATAGTTTGGTTACCAGCAGGAGGAGTCAAAACAATTCCCATATGTTATCTTCTATATGGAACCAAAAAAAAAAAAGACACGTTAGAGAAGATGCGTGATGATGCGAGAACTAACATGCGATCTGTTGGTATTTCCTGTACTGACATATTCCACATGGTTTCTCTCCTGGATGCAAGGAGTTCAAGCAAAACTGTAGGAACTGCCAATAATAAAAATAGTTATCATTTAGTGTAAATCTACTATGTACTGGGCACTCTAACATCAGCTATACATTTGTTAATTCATTAAATTAAGCCTTCCAACAATATTCAAAAAACATGCTAATAGTCCTACATAAAGACAAGGAAACTACCAAGGGTCAGGAAGGAAAAGCAACTCTCCAAAGCTAGTAAATACCAATGTTGGGGCATGACCTCAGATCTGCTGGCCTTCATAGCCCACATGTCTCCACAAGTCTAGGATGCCTTTCAGTAAACAAATAAATAAATAAATAATCAGTGCTGTTAGAGATCCTTTACTCCATTCTCCTAACTCCTACCTAGAATATACAGCCAATTAAAAAACAAGTACCAAGCAGTCAGGAAGCAATGTGTCATGGCCACAAGGAACACCTGTACTGAGAGCTACCGAGGCTTGAGTTTGAATTCCAGGAACACCAATGATAAACTTTGTATATCATTATGATATGATAATGATTTAATTTGCCTAAGCATTTTCTTCCTTATCTGAAAGTGGGGATAATAAACCTATTCTCAAAATACTTTTTAAAGAATTAAATGAGGTAATGTATATGTCACCTCATCCTATTCTTTGTTGAAACAAAGGAGAAAATATTAATGTTGATGGCTACTGGAGCCCACCTGCATGGTCACGGTCTTCCCTCAATATCCTCTCAGCTACCTTGAGAGCCCCATCTCCGTCTCATATTATGTTCTTGCCACGGAACCTCATCATCACCTCTTCTTCCTTCTCTCCATGAGAGGACTGTACTCTCAGACCCAGCCCTCTTCTGCTGATAGCTTCCTTGATCTCTCAAGCTGTCTGATGGTTTGCAATAGAGTCAGGAAGGAAATTGTTTTCTTCTCAGTTTGAGATCATACTTTATCGTGTGAGCCTTTAAGACAGGCTTTTGTTTCTTGCTGAGAACAAAATTTCTTTCATAAACATAACTGCTTCACTTACTGGTTCTAAATCACTTCTTTCACTCACAAAACCAGTTTCTCCAGCTAGCAGAGGACAGATGCTACGCGTTCCCCACACGTCATCCATTCCCTCCCTCTCTCCTTTCCATCTTCTTCCTCTCCATCTTTGTTCCTCTGACATTGGCCAAAATACAAAAGTCCCCTTGTGCTCTTATTTCCATGAGGAAATAACTAGAAGGGTCACCAGCTAGTGCATTTTGCCCAAGTACAGACTCCGAATCCCAACTTGGCTTAACTCAGTCTGATGGGAAAATTTCATAGCACACTTTCTATTCTATGGCAACTATCTGGTAAGTGTCAACTGCCTCTTCTAATCCTTGAACTATGTGGGAGCCTTTACAGATAGAAAGCAATGCAGTTTGGGCCCTCTAGGGTGTGGCACTTGAAGACAAAACATAGGACAAAAAAAGAAATTTGCTGCTATAAATGTCTTGCTGTTAAATATATAAATATCATGACCTAGCAATAGGGCAAATGCCTACTGAGAGACTATAAGTAAAAGTTAAATAGAAAAATTCTGTATTAATTGACAAAATAATTTTCCTCTATCTTCCTATTTGGGGAAGATATTCATGGGGGAGTTTGGATGTCAGGGTCTGATTTAAGGAAAGTGTTGGAGGCTTTATCCATCCCTGGAAAATGGTCTAAAGACTAACTAGTGAAGCCTAACAAAAACTCTGAGTGAAGTACAATCAACCAAGGAATGGGAACAGGCAGAAAAGCCTGTGGAGGTAGAGAAGCTGGGTTCCTTCTGTTTGAAACTTATGGTGAAGATGGCCTAGAAGCAGAGTATTCAGGACTGGAGGATAAATAAAAGTTGTGGAAGAGGTACAGGAGAGAAAGCATCACCAAGACAAAGGTTGAAAACAATCTTGACTAGAGAACAGCATTGTATCCTAAATTGAGAGTAAGGGTATATGAGAAGTAGAGAATCGTTTTACTCAGTGGAAATATTTAAAAAATGCATCTTCTTAAAATGCCAGTGTAATGCCACTATCCTTCGTTGTACATCAAATGTCTCTCATTAATCTCTCAATCTCTAATATGGCCTTTAGGACCCCACATGGTCTGCCACCTTCCTAACTCTACAGCCTAGAAACACAGTTCTTTCAGCTCCCTGGACTGTGTCATCTCCTTAATTGAGAGCCTTTGTTTGTGCTGCTCCCTTCCACCAACACTTGGCTTCTGGTCTTGACCATAGTTAACTTGCTGGGCAACCTTGGACAAGCTACTTCCAGTCTCTGAGCCACAATGCCTGCACCTTTATTAGAAGGAATTTGTATCCCCAACAATACTTGTACCCCCATAATAAAAAAAAATTTAGTTTGCTGTACTTGTAATAAAATAGAACATTATAAACAACAACAAAAAAAGAAGGAATTAGATGAGGGCATCTCTAACTGCCTCTTTATATCAAAAATTTTTGAGTTTATGAATATTCAGGAGAATATTATTAGCATAATACCAGGCTCAGGGAAAAGGAATGGGAATTGACATTTATTAAGAGGCTACTGTAATGTTCTGTTTTGACCTAGTAAGAAAAAAAGCATGCTTCATTTATAGAATTGCTCCAATTGCAGATATTGTAAGGAAGGAAAAATAATCATCATAGAATGTAAAAATATGTTATAAAAATGTTACCTGTAAAATACTGTTTACTGAATATATGTAGGTTAATAAAGAAGTCATTTCTATTATAGCTGCTAACACTACAGTCATTATCCTTACCTGTAGTTTGACAAATTCCTCCCTTTCCTATATATTTCTATAACCCTCTGTGTTTACTCTACTTGCCTTCTGAAGATTTCTCTAAATTTCTCAAATTCTTTGGTCTACCTCTTCCACTAAGAGTATGAGATCATAATTATTTTCAACTGTTTTTCAGATATCTGTCTTAAGTCTATTCTCTCTTTTTTTCCTATTCAGAGATTTCCCCCACTTTCTCAATAATGTCAATTCTCAGTAATGTGACTTGTGATATGAAAAATGGTAGAATCTGAAAAAGAAGGAAAGGATGAGAGAGAGGTCTAGAGTCAGCCCCTAGATAAAGCCATTCCTAGAAAGGGGTCAGTCATCACAGCTCTAGGTTCATAGAGGTCATGGAAACATAGTGAAATGGCAGGCAGTTGTTAAGATTGAAGGACCCATTGAGCTGGGAGGACTAGACCAGGGTCCAATTCAGAAGTGTAGGCAGATGCCCTACTCAATGTCTGGAACACAGTGGGTGGTGGAAAACCAGGACCTTCCACTCAAATCAGGGAAAGAGACACCAGAAATGCAATGGATGGAGAAGATGTTGGAACATAACTAAATGGAGCAAAAATAGGGAACTGAGACTGAAACAGAAGATATGACCCCTCTCTTAAACTGAACTCACAAGTTCTTCAGTATTTCCTGTCCCCATAGAGATTTCTGTCAATCTTTCCTTTCCAAATATAAACTAAGGATATAGACTGTGAGCATAAAATAAACAAAATAGTTATTTAATTCCTTTATTTTTGCCAGGCAAATATTTTCTTTAAAAAAATGAGTAGCATACATTAATATAAATGGGATCATTTCATTTAGCCATAATATGGAAACAATAATAGTTCTATTAATATAATTTATTTTAAATTCAGTGTTAATTCTGACTTTTAAGTATTGAGTGCAAACTGAGAGACCCTAACAACAATGTGGGGATCTTTAATTACATATGCAAACAGGAATTTGTGTATAAGGGTCTTGTGGAAATAAGACTTTTACTGTGGTGACAGGAATCATAAAACCTGACCGTCACTTTGTAGTATTTCCTCTGGGGCAGATTTTTCCTCATTTAATAATAGTGAAGAGGAAAACTAATAACAATGAATAGAAACACACTATATTCCTATCTAAAAATATATTCTAACTAGGTTCATGGATTTTTTAAATCCTAGATTCTTGACAACTATAATATGGTACCAGTTCACTATGAAAGGGTATATTTGGCAACTTACTCATGTTGGCAAATCAATTAGGGTGAAGTCTTACTAAAAAATCACTTCTTCTACCTGTTATTCGTTTTGTTACTGAGATGTCTAAAATGTATCTATGTTTTATGACATAGAATTTTGGGGCATTAGTTCATTGGGGGTATCTATTTCAGAAGAGTTAAAGATGTCCTTTGGGAAAATTATGTGCTCTCTCCAAACATACACCTCTACACCAGCTACAGTGAATTTCCCGTTACCTGTGCAAAGATACTGGTGAAACTCCTACATTTTCAAAGCATTATCTAATTTGCTACTTGTATAGTTGATAAGTAAAAGATGAGCACCTTTATTTAATCTACAGCTTAGAAGACGGGCACTTCAGGTCATCATGAGTAAATTCAGCTTAACTTGACTGTGTTAAGCCATTTACCAAAAGTTCGGTAAAGGTGCTGATTTTCAAGACAAAAGACTCCATTAGGAGTCTAGTAAGCACATAAGGTTTATTGGGATGAATTTTGTTACTAATCTCTGTTAGATCCACCTTACTGCCTCCTTTTTTGCCTTTACATTTCCCCATTTAGGTCTATTAAATTATAATATATCTGACCTTATTGTTAATGTCTGTATAAGCTAGTTTTAACAACCCCTCCTTTCTTTTTCTTTCTTTTTTTTTTTTTTCGGTTAAAGGAAAATGAATGAATGAATGAATGAATAATTTTGAATGGCTATTCCAGATTTCTGTTTTATTTATTCTTCTTATAATTATTTCTCAAATTTCAATCTTTATTTATTATCCCATTTTAAAATCCCATTAGGTGACTCCATTCCTCCCAACACTGCCTTTTCTCATTCTCTCAGGGTACCCAGACCACATGAGCCCTAACTCACCAGTTGAGAAGCACATCTTCAGTACTACTACTACCACCAATGGAAGAAAATCCTATTCCTCAGGTTCATTGAGGCCATTGGAGGCCCAAAACATTGAAAATATCATGGTCCCCATTGACATTAGTTGAAAATTAAAATACTATGTTATAGTAAATAAAAATCAAACTGTTCAGAACGACAGAATGTACATGTATGCAGAATTTAAAACAGTATCTTTCCAGATTTTTCTGTTTTATTCTTTTTCTCACATGCTTTGCCTGTTGAGTTATTTGGCACTAGTTGGGACAGAAAAGATTTGAGGACCATTGATCTAAGGGATGTTCACTTTCTATTCCTCCAAAGTTCTCTAAATGCTATTACTGACCTAGGTGAGGGCATCTGAAAGTAATATACCTGGACTATATTATCTTATTTTCTTGAAAAATGCCTTCACTGAATTATGATTTAATTTTATGCCCTCAGCTTTTTCAAAAGGTCATTTTTGAAGAATAGTCATTCATCTATTTGGAGAGCCATTCTGTATCTTTTGAAAAAGCTAGTGGAAGAGTTTGAACATCATGTAACTCCAAGTCTCTTATATGAGCGTTCATGTGACAAATTTTTTCCTATAATTTAGTGACAGGGAAATATTTTTTTCTCTCCAATTAAGTTTGTATTCTGCTTTTGGGGGACCATTTAAAACTGTATAATCCAAAGTGTTTTCTTTTTTATTTGGCTGTTAACAAGTACAAAATTAGTTTTAGTTCTTTATTGTTATAACTGGCTCATCATCCCAAAGGAAAAATGTTTCTCTGATCTCACAATAAAATATTATTCTAACAGTCCTAAACAATGGTGTGTTTTTCATCAAAGGACACTGAATCTTACCTGTGATGATTCCCTCTTCACACTACTTGTAAGAAAGCTTGAAGCAATTTTGTGCTCCATCTCTAGTAAGCACATAAGGTTTATTGGGATGAATTTTGTTACTAATCTCTGTTAGATCCACCTTACTGCCTCCTTTTTTGCCTTTACATCTCCCCATTTAGGTCTATTAAATTATAATATATCTGACCTTATTGTTAATGTCTGTATAAGCTAGTTTTAACAACCCCTCCTTTCTTTTTCTTTCTTTTTTTTTTTTTTCGGTTAAAGGAAAATGAATGAATGAATGAATGAATAATTTTGAATGGCTATTCCAGATTTCTGTTTTATTTATTCTTCTTATAATTATTTCTCAAATTTCAATCTTTATTTATTATCCCATTTTAAAATCATATGACTTCTTTCCACAGTTATGGTGCAATGATATTTAAAAATACCATAACAAAAATAATACCAATAATAATGGGATTAAAGGTTATAAAGGAGTAAGAAAGGCAAAGAGTTTGGTTTGGTAGGTAGGTTGAGAGAATGACAACAGCATCTGGCTCAAGCTAGAGAGAAATTGTGAAAAAATATGGAGGACATGCAAAGCATGACTAATTTTTATTGATGAGACATTCTCCAGTTCTCTCTTCCTCCTGATTTTCTCTTTGTCTTAGTGTCCCACTGCCCCCCCCATACAAATGCTTTGTTGAAATCTCCACATTTACTACTCCATTTCTTATTTCTTTAACATCCTACTCAGTATTAAAAATACTCTCAAGTATGGACACACTCAGGTCTGAATCATGAAAATATAGTTGGTGCAAATAAACTCTAAATCATGAAAATATAGTTAGTGCAAATAAAACTCCATGGAAGCTATATAGCTAAACTTTGATTCCTCACTGAAATACATATCTTGCTACAGCAGTGATTATAGAATGCCTAGCCAAGCCTAATTCATTTTATTGTTAAGATACTACTCTCAAAATCACATGTGGGCAAGAGAATATGGACATAAAGCTCATAGCACCTGAATATAATGAGGACATATTTTTGCATGAACCTGAGCAAATTAATAAGAAGTGTTAATGAGAACCCATGAAGATGGTGTGGGGGAGGGAAAGATACAGCTTTGAGGATTTGTGAGCATAACCAATGAGGTGATTTGATAGGGCTAAATATTTCATAGATTGCATTGATAATTTATAGATTCCTTCAAAAACACTGTAGTAGTCTTTCCTTCTATATTTTGTATGTGTATGTGTCTATGTATATGTGTGTGTGTATGTGTATATATATATATATATATATATATATATAAAACAGTGACTCTCAATGCGGGAAGGAGGGAGTGAGGATTTTTGCTTCCCCAGGGAACATTTTACAATGTTTAGAGACTTTTTTGATTGTCACAATTTGGAGTTAGAGTCCTACGGGCATCTAGTGGGTAGGGGCGAGGGGTGCCACTAAAATCCATAATGCACCGAACAGCCCCCACAACAAAGAATCATCTGGCCTCAAATGTCAATAGTGCTGAGGTTGAGAAACCCTGCTACGCATTAGCCCTGTATTGCTATCTGCTGCTGCAGTCATTTAGCGCTTTATTGTGCAGCACACTCTGTTCACAATACCTGGTGCGATGAAGGGCACATAGTTGTATGAAATATAGTCTGACCCCTTCAAAAGGCTCACAGTAGAATCTGGCATATAATACACACACAGTTTTAATTTGAAGTCAAAATGATAAATACAATTAGGGTGATTTTTTAAAAGTGCTATGTGAATACAAATAGAAGGAGATACCATTCATTTCTCACTTGGCAGAGATAAGAGAAATCCTCCATCATGAGATGGCATTTGAATAAGATTTTTAAAGTTGTGGAGCTATGACCACATTATATAAGTATATGACTACCCCAAAAAATATTTTCTTTCAAGTATATAAATATGCTTAAAAGACCAAATTCCTGTCATTTACACCACAATAAAAATATAATACATCTGCATGGAATTTCTTTCTCTGTTATTTTTGTTGTTTAAGAGAAAATATGCATGGAGATGTCCTATATTATCTATTACACTGTCTTGGAATTCGCTACTACTCCTTGGCCCAAGGGACTTTTACTGACGATCTTGAACTACATTCAGCATTTGAAATCCACCTGACCAAAATGTGATTTTGCACTTCTCTGTTAAACCAGATCAGCCAGGGAATGCATCTCTACTTTTCAATCACCTGCAGCAGTTCCATTGAGAGAACAAAGTCTACGCACAGGTGGCCTGGTTTATGCACAATTTTCCTGCAAATTTGATCTTTATGAGAATACAAAGAGTATATTTTAATTTTTATTTGGGAGAACTGAATAACCTAAATGTTTACTTGCAATGGCATAATGTTTAAGCAAGCACGATCGAGACATTTTAGGATCCTCGCTTGATAAAAATAGAATCTGTGTACTTTGAAACCAGTAAGATTCAAATGGAGTAATGAACCATGGGTCATTCACACTGAGACTCATCCAAGAGAGCACAGCAAATTAAAATTTCTGTGGAAGTGAACCAAGAAATCTTTATTTTGTCGGAGACTTTTAATCATTCTAGAATGCAAGCCATCTTTAGCCATCTTCCTAAAAGTATATATTTGAACAATCTCAGAAGCTATTGAAAACATAATAAAGCCCATATTTTTCCCTGATGCTAAAGTATTAAAGATCTCCTATAATCATAGCATTTATGTATTTTATAAATATGGACAGACATTATGAACTATAACTCAAATATACATTTGTAAAAAAGAAAAGGTTAAACTGCACATATTTAATAATGTCTCATAAGATTGCATGTGTTCCTTGTTTTATGAACCACATTGTTCAATATCTTACAAGCTGCACTTTAATCCCAATAAAATTTTTTTTTAAGTGGGAATGACATTAGGACTTTAAGTGAAACAGCAGACCTGGCCTCCCCATGCTGCCATGTCAGCTGTTTCTAACTTGCCGATACAGATCTGCATTCGAGTGTCGCAACTCAGGTCAGAACCAATGTTTGGTTTGCTACCTCAGAAAAGTAATAACTCTTACAACTGCCCGGCTAGATAAATATCTGATTAAAGAAAAGTCTAAACGGATCTGAAGATGAGTTTGTCCACACCAAGATGTAAAACCGTTATTACTCTGAGCTTCCAGCAAGGTTTGAGGAAGACAGGAAAATTTAATGTAGGCCACACAGAAAGGCTGAAGGCTCTGGCAAAACTGAGTTTCAAACTGTCTAACTTTTCAGTTGTGTGTTTTTTATATGTTAAATATGGTTCAGAAGATTAAAGTCTTCATTTTAGGCAAAGAAAGGAAATAATGTTTCCTGTCCCATTTGCCAAGCTAAGTGAACAACTGTTCCTGCACAATTAGAATTGTTAATTGATTTGAAAACATAGGGCTTTGAAGGTGGAAAACTGCTGACATTATTTCAATGGGGAAATGCACTCCTGAGAGAGAGTACTGCAGTACAATTTCTCTCCTTGTTTTGTTGAATATACATCTATAAAAACACTGTGAATCATGCAGTAAAAACTGCTGTGCTGATATCATAAATCTCTGATAATAAAAATTTCATTGTTGAAACAATAAAATAGACTTTTATTATAACACAGAGTATCCACCTAAACATTGTCCTTTTAGCTTCTTCGAGTTAAATGTATGCACAGTTTTACAGTCTATAAACAGATCTGGAATAAAAGTTAATAAATGTCAAAATTTGCATTTCAAAAAATTCTTGCTGCATTTTAGGGAAGATCAATCTATGAACCTTTCAACATTATGTCAAATGAAATGCTAATTGTACCTTTAGGAATTTCAGAGACAGTGACAAGAAACTAAATGCTCTGTTCCTTTGCATCAGCAAGTCGAGGATAATTGTATATCTACTCTTGTGAACTTCTAAGAAAAAAAAAGAAAAAAAAAACTAAGAAAAAAGGGTTTTCTATTCTTTAACTCAGGAGGGTAAACTCCTTCAGCCACCCTCCATCAATCTAGCTTCAAATAAAGTGTGTTAACATGTTGACAGTGGACAAATCACACAGTGCTGCATTTATTCATTTTATAATAGGTTTGTCAAATGAGCTTCAGTTAAAGAGATTTAAGAGTAAGAAAAATTTTCAGCCAAAAATAACCGACTTATTCCATTCAAATTGATGTAAGGTTTAAAGGTGTACTTCTTAAAAGCCTAATCTTTATTAAAGCGCACAATTTTTGAAGGCTAAGTCACAAAAATAAATACCAGGAGCCCAAAAAGTGCTTTTATTTTCCCTACCCTTAAGATAAAACCCTAATACATTCCTTCCCTTTTCTGTAATAAATCTTAGCCCTGTATCTCTAAGAGATACAAATTATCCTCTGTACTGTCTTACAAGTGTGAGTATAGATTGAACCAATGAGCAATGTTATCTAGAAAATAGCACTTAGTGTAAGGTTTGTACCATTTTTTTGAACATTATCCTATTTGTGTGCAGTGCCTTCATTTCAGAGTCAGGCTGCTGAAATATTTGGCACTCCTTCAGAGCAGTGAAAAACGAAGGTCCGTGCAACTGAGAAGCAGCTCATGTTGTTAACCTGCAGTGTTTGGTCACCTATCACCACTTTAAAAATAAAATAGGCATTTTCACCTTCTTCAAATACCATTATAGATAACGTGGAGTCAAAAGCAAAGATTGTCCCCGCCAGGTTTGTGGGTCTCTACACTGCCTATTGATATGTATTAGGAATAGGAGGCAAAACTACTTCAAGCATTTAAAAGACGTCATTTACAAAGTATATTACACAGGGCCATTTCCAGGCTCCTTTCGGACAGCCGATTTGTAATCCTGCTGCTCATGTGAATGAAAAACACTATGACAGAGAAGTCACAATTTGATTTAATAAATTCTATGCTTTGGAAAATTCAGATGGAAATAATACATATTTCTTGCTCTACTGGAAGACACTATTTTATACAAACTCTAAGTTGCTGAAAAATATGTGTATTTTAGGTTTTAATTTACTCCACAGATTTTTTTTTCACTGAATAGAAGAATATATTTTATTTCTAATCTTGTTAATCCTTAATAAAAATTGAAATTCTCTGTAAGTCAACAAAAATAAAAATATATTTAATGAAAATATGTAAATAAATGAGCAGAGACATTCATGAGCATTATCACAAAATATAAGCAGCTTCAGCTTACTTCAGATGTCAATATTTCTGTAAAGTGAGCAACTCTTTGTGATGGCCCATCATACACATCCTTCTGCACACGTGACCTGCATAACTGGATATGGATTCTATTTAATTTCTGGATAAAAAACAGTATACCATTAGGGGTAATGAAACAATAAGGGATAAAATAGCATATGCCTGCTCTAAAAAAAAGCTTAATATACAAAATTGGTTTTCAGATATATGTTATGAAAAATTTGTCCAGTATAAGAAAACAGTAACATAATATTTTATAGTACATAGTGCTTTACAGAAATTTCCCAACTCACTCTAATCTGTACATTTCCCAAATAAATGCAGAGCTAGCGGCTATTCTGAGAAATCTTCAGACAAATTTTTCAGTACTAGTTTTGTTATCAATCATCCTAATTTTGTTCATGTTGTATTACAATGGTGAAAAATAGTTGTACAATGGATAAGTATACTACTAAACAAAATGCTCATCTTTTGCTTAAGAGTCAAAACGGAAGGCTAATAAAGACCATTTAAAATAAAAGGGCCCATTACTCCTCAGTTTTATATGAGCTTACATGCTTTCATTGTGCAGAGTGTGTTATTAATTTAACATGCCAGATTCATAGGTTTCTGCAATATCAGGTTTGATGTATTCATTATCGGCACTCAGTACATTAATTCACGCTGAAGTCCGGTAAATCAAAATTATACCATCTGGCTTCCTGTTCTTAATGATGAATTTGATGTAGGGGTGATTAAGATTGTTAGGCTTTTGAATTTTAATGTAAAAATTAGGGGATTAAAAAGGCATTTAGAAATGACCAATAGTTAGAATAAACTTACTGACAGGATCTAATTTGTGTACTTGCTAGTAAAGCTCCATTTTAATTAGCAGCCACAGTCTTTCAGCACAAGCTCAAAGAGACAGAAGTTTAGTGATTAAGAAGATGAAGCTGTTAAATTGATAAATTGACCTTGAAATACTTGTAACTGTGGGGGACGGCCCAGTAACTCAAATTGTTAGTGTGTTGCATTGCCACATGGGGAACTGAGTCCAAGAGTGACCCCACACACAGAATTTAGCTTTTTCATTCTCCTACTCCTTCTTCG
>VBSM01000605.1:36198261-36209465 GCA_008086735.1 Cheirogaleus medius | reverse complement strand
TCTTTGTTAAGTCAGCAGGGAACAGACCAATCTGCTTCACAAAGGAAGCAATATCTGCTCTTTCTTAGTTAAGTAGCACACCAGGCAAAGAGAGGCCTTCTTGAGTAAGGCTGGGTGAAAATAACTTGGTACAGGGCTAAGAACAAGGCAAACACTCGGTTACTGAAGTCGGGGGTATGACTTTAGAGTGGACAACGAGTTTGACTTGAAGCTGAGTCAGCTGAACAATCAAATTGGGGCTTCCTCCTATAAAGCTGGGTGGTCCCAGGATCTGGGGGTGAACCTTACCTGTTTAGAGGGTCAAGTGGTCCTGAATGTGGGCAGAGATTGGCTGCAGGATTGAAGAGTGTGAGAAGGGGGCAGTTAGAAGATCAAAGGTATAAAACTTTGGGATATTTCTCTCAAAAGATTTTAGAAAATAACTTAACTGGAAATTTTAGTCACCTACATAACTTTAACTAAATCTCAGTACTCGTTAGTTTCAGAGAAATAGTGCTATGTTTCTTGCTATGGGTCATATTTCTCATGTAAATAAAAATTGGTTCTTGTGGATAAAGAACAACACTCCTGCCAAACCTAGGTGAGTCACCCTGCTGTCTGGGTGGCTATCTGAACTGAATGGAACCTCTCAGGAATGTTGAGGGTTAACCTGAGGAACAGGTCAAAGACTTCCCCAGATATGTAGCCAGTAGGACAATAGCCATAGTCTGCTGCCTGCCCACTTGATCTCACTTGTTCTATTTTTTCTTTTTCCTTATTTATTTTCAAGTTCAAATGTACTACATAATTTTTTTTCTGTTTTCATCTAGCTTCTTCCACTGGAATATAGTATCTTGAGGGCCAGGATCTTTGTCATTCTATTGACTCTTGTATAAGTCTAGCACATTGGAGAATTCCTGGCACAAGGTAGGTGCTCGGTCAATATGGGTGTCCTGGCAGATGGACCAAATGATGTAATATTGTGAATGACTTTTGCCCAGGGTTTTGCTCTAACTTCAGGGTTTTGCTCTAACTCTAGAGCCCCCTCTGACTCTGATCTTTTTTATTTAAACTCTTTTTTAATTTTGAATTAATCTTAGACTTACAGAAAAGTTGCAAAAGTAGTACGAAGAATTACTACATATCCTTCACCCATATTCCCCAAATGTTAACACTTTACCATTTTTGCCTTACTCTGTCTCTCACTCTCTCTCTCTCTCCATACCTCACGTGCAGGCGCACACACACTTAGGTATTAGCTTTATCAACACTTCAGAGCAAGTTGCAAACATAATGCCCCTTTAGTGCTAAATATTTCTGTGTCTTTTTCCTAAAATTAAGAATATAACCACAGTATAATTATCGAAATCATGAAGTTAATATTATACAATATGATTTCTAATATACTAACATGGTTCAAATTTCGCCAATTGCCTCACTCATGAACTATATAGAATTTATTTTCTCATTTCTCAGATCCAAGATACAATCCAAGATCATATATTACCTATAATTGTCATAGCTGTTTCGTCTCTTTTGATCTGGAATAGTCTATCAGAAATTCTTTATTGTTCATGTTTTTAACATTTTGGAGCATGCAATTATTTTTTAGTGTCCCTCAATTTGGATTTGTCTGATGTGTGCTCTTGATTAGATTCAATTTATGCATTTTTGGCAACAATATCTTAAAAGTGATATTGTGTCCTACTCATTGCATCACTATCAAGAGACATATGATGTCCTTTTGTCCCCTAATGTTAACATTGATTACTTGGTTAAGGTGGTATCTACCAGGTTTTACCACTACAATATTCTTATTTATCTCTTTGTAATTAGTAAGTGTCTCATGGGGAGATACTATGAGACTCTGTAAATATCCTATTTCTTATAATACTTTCACTCTCGTTTTTTGGAGGGTTTTTATTCTATATAGTAAGTATCCTCTGTGAACGTTTTAACAGAGAGCTATTTTCTGGGTATCTGGACTTAGTGATCTAAGAATAAATTGTCATTTGACTCATCATTTATATAAGTCTAGTCTAACTTGCCTTCTCACCTTGCCCACTCTTGCAAAGTTATAGGTGAAAAAACTGGACCACATCTTAGAATAAAGTGACATGTACAAGGGTGGAAATTTTCAAGAATATTATTCATGATACCAGATAGTTGAGTCCAGCAGATGGAAATAATTTTGTTTGGATAAAAATATTGCTTTTATTCCTGGGTAAATATTAAATAAAATTCTGAATTTAAATAATGTTTTGGAGACAAAGGTGTAGAAAAGAGATGAATCAACTTAAAGAGTTTTAAATTACATTCTCAAACTTTCCTTTTTCTCACTATTGCCCTGGTATGGCAGTCTAAGAAGGAAACTATTATCTTTATGATGTTTTCGCACAAGAGAAAACATAGGTGTATGTACTGTGTGATGGTAGAAAACCATTGACCAATCAAATATTGAAAGATGTGAAGAGGTCACTGCTGAAAGTAAAAACCTGGAGTTCTCACAGTGGTAGATGCATAGAGAAAGCTAATCACATTATTTATTTCTTCACTTTTAATTTAAAAAACAAAATTTACATTCAAGTTGCCCATCATTAGCCAGACACTGAGCTAAATGAGGCAAAAATTAAAGTTTGGAGTTTACTGATTTGAATACTCTCCAAGATTTTTGCAGAGTTGACCCTTCTTATTGCTTTGGCTCTGTTACTTATCATAGATAGTCAAGATATTTCTCTGTGCCTTGGTTTCCTCATAATTAAAATGGGAGTGTTAATAATAGCACTCACATCATGAGGTTAGGGTGAGAAATTAATGAGTTCATGTGTATAAGGTTCTTAGGAAAGTGCTTAGAACAGAGTAAATGTAATGTGTCAGCTAGTCAGTATAATTATTGTTTAAGTTAGTGCATCAGGGTTTACCAAGGCCCACCTCCCAAATTTAATCTCAGTGGGACTCAACACATAGATTCATGGCTATGATATATTACACTGAAAGGATACAAAGCAAAATCATCAATGGGCAAAGGCACTTTGGTTAGAGTCCAGAGGAACCCAAAGCTTCTAAGAGTCCTCTTCCAGCAGAGTGACACAGGATACACTTAATTCCCCAAGGGATGAGTTGTGACAACACTTGTGAAGTGTTGGCTACCGGGTAAGCTAATTAGAGACTCAGTGCCCAGGGTTTTTAATGGGGCCTGATCAAGCAGACACCTTCTGCTTAGCATGTACAAAAATTTCAAACTCCAAGAAGGAAAATGAGCGTTGAACATAAACCATACTGTTTGCATGAATCATTTAGGCACAGTGAGCCACTCATATCAATTAAGGTATCAAAACTCTCCTGAAATCCAAGTTCCTAGCTGCCAACCAGGGACTAATCTTGTAAACAGGCTTTTCTTTTTTTTTTTTTTTTTTTTTTTTTAGAGATGGGGTCTCGCTCTTGGTCAGGCTGGTTTCGAACTCCTGACCTTGAGCTATCCACCCGCCTCAGCCTCCCAGAGTGCTAGGATTATAGGCGTGAGCCACCGCGCCCGGCTGTAAACAGGCTTTTCTTAGGGTAACAGGGCTGCTGTGTTAATTCTTTTCTGTATAGTTAGATTTGCTGTCATATTGCTCTTCATAAGGATTCTTGCTGAATGCTTAACTGGTCACTTCCCAGTAGAAAAGTAATGTGCCTTAGAAGCATAAATCAAATTGGCTGATATGTACCAAAACCAGTTGCATGCTACCAGATGTTACTTTTAGACATTGCATTCATGCAAAATATTTTTTCATATGCAATGGAACCAAGGCAATACAATGATAACCTTCTGCAACAACAACATAAAGCATCTTTAGGAAAATATAAGCTAGACTTATATTTTAATTTAAGCCAGGCTTAAATAAAAGCAGCTTGAATTTAATTCCTTAGTCTCTTACTTTTACATATCCAATTTTACAGTTATACCTTCCACATCCAATTTAAAAACAGGCTCACTTTAGAACTCTGAACAGCTAATTGTCAAGTGTGTTCAGACTAGAGTGGTGAGTAAGATAAGCTCTCCAGTATCAATAATGTCAAGGAGCTGCTATGGCATCATGAAGCATATGTAGAGGTAGTAGAGGTAGAATACTTAATATCCATATTTAATAATGCATATGAACCTTACAAAGAAATAGGCACTGATGATCTCCAAGCAAAGAACTCAACTATTGCTCATGTGGTGACACAATGAAGGGGGTATATTAATCCTTCACTCTAAAAGAGGCATGTAGTCAGATCAGCTCATCAAACATGTATATAATGTCCAATTTTGGCTAGAGACAATGAAGTTCTGACCTCAAGGGGCTTAAATTCTCTGAGGGAAACATAGCCATGTGATATAAATACAATTCAATAAGGTACAAAAAAGATGCGTGATAAAAGTGCTATTGAAAAGGGTAAGCAGAGAAGTTCCAATTTAAGGTATTTTGTGTTGTAAGCTTGAGCAACTCATTTAATTTCTCTAAGTTTAAGTTTCCTCATTTGGGAAGCATTATAGAATCATGCTAAAATTGTAAAATTCAATTAAGAAAAATTTTGTTCCTTAATCCATTCATGTATCGATAGACACTTGGGTTGTTTCCACATCTTTGCAATTATGAATTGTGCTGCTATAGAATTTACAAGGATGGTAAGAGTCAATGCAGTAGCTATGATGTCTCATATCTTTTTTGAAAAATAATGTTAAGATTCTATTATAGAATGTCTGAAATACTAAGAATGATTTCAGCCAAGAAATTTTGCTCTGGGAAATAGATATTAAAAATCATTTATTTACCTTTAGAATTACTCTAAAATTAGTATGATCAGTGCATATTTGTGGTAGATGTCAAAGACAAGGTTGATAAACATTGTGATTTTTCCTATTAAAATATATTTTTGAAGTAAAAACTCTTTCATAACTAACTCTTCCTTCCTGGTTTTATTCAAAACTACTGGAACAGGCAGTTGGTTTCTGACTTGTAACAGACCTAGGTAGTGCCACCAAGATAAAGTAAGAGCCCTTAAATTGTTGACTTCAAATTTCATTGGAAAAGTCACTTAACAATTACTAAATCATTAGTATAGAGTTTAAAACAGAAGCTCCAAAGCATCTTACACAGCATTTAAAGATTTAACAAAGTGTCCTGGCTGGACAGAATTTTTGCCATGTAGGTTAAGACATCACAAGATTCCTTCAAAGCCCAAGGTAAGGTTGAGAGAATTGATGTATGGATAGTAATTAGGTCTAAAGAAAGTGTAGAGCCTGGTGAAAGAAGTTATTGCTTCTATTCTGGAACAGAAATGAAGAGCTGATTATTATGCAACAAAAGATTGTGCTTACTATAATATAAAGTAAAGCTGAATCAACTATATCTCTTAAATTTACCTACAAACACATGAGCTACATTGGAATAAAATAGTGCCTTTTAAAAAGCCATGTAGAAGCACATAGTAAGGGATTGAATCCCTGGGCATTCCAACTTGAATTCCTTTCTAACTGTGATAGCAAAGCCATCAAGGAGATGAAAAATATAACATTTGAAGTTAATTGAATCATTGCCAGAAAAAGAAGAATGCAAATGATGATTTTGCACTATGGACAATATTATGTCTAAGGTCTAATTCATCTCTAAATTTCTATGAAATGCTAATTTTAAGAATCCAGATAATTAAAAATATCACATTAGGAGATTATAACAGCAAATCACTTTAAGGAAGTTTGTAATTAAGAGCCTAGTGCAGAAATCATGGCATCCAAGGGAGGTGTTTTTAAACTAGAAAAAAATCATCAGGATCATCTCTTTCTATTTTTTTCCATTGTTATTTTTTCAGTAAAGATTTTGTTATTTACCTATCCCTTTTTAGTCCTCACATCTCTTGTTAACAGATTATTTTGACATTGAAGTATTTTTAGAAAATCAAAAGGCACACCCTCATGATGGCTATTGTTCAAAAATAAAGTCAAAAAACATACACCTCTTTATATCATCTTTTTAAAAATCTCATTTCCTAATCTATCAGCTGAGGAGAAACACCATGGAAGCTACTCCTCAACTATGAAGTTCCACCAACATTTTTCATGATTCTTTGCATGTTTCATGATGTTCAATCTTCAAGGATGTCCTCAAGACCCATTTAAATAAATTAAATTAATTGTCTCATATTCCAGACCAACTTGGGTCTGGATCACTGCTGTTTTCAAATGTCTCTACTGTTGAAAAGGGAATTTAGGGGAAGGGATTCAGAATTTTGAAATGTAATATCAACAATAACAAAAAAAAAGGAAATTTAGCTAAGATTGCTCCCTGTCTGTTAAATTAATAAACTTCTTATATCTGCTACCCAAGATATATCCTAGTCAGCTATACCCAGCTAAGTCTCATCAGGTATTTATGACCACATAGATAATACATTCATGGAAGACATTATCTTCGACATCATGAGGAATTACCCAATAATACATTTAAACTGTCTTTCCAGATTGGTTATGGAATTTTATATGTTCTACATCTTCATTCCTCCATTCCTCTATTCCTCCAATAGTTAGTTCAGTATTGTGAATCTCCGAAAGTAATACTGGTAAGAATGATTTTCTTATATAAGACAGGAAATCTTTGATGTTGTGGTTGTGATGTCTCTGAGTCTTAAGGCAAGGAAGAAAATAAAGTTTTGAAAATAGCAGGCATCTCTCTGTCTTTCTTATATAACTCTGCCCTCAAAGTTGATACAATAACCATAAATTTTATTACTAATACTTCTTCCCTGACTCTAGGATAAAGTTTGAAACTTTGTAGCATTTCATTCACACATTCAGCCCACCTTTCTGGTGATATCTGCCTCTCCTCTTCCCTTATGTCTACTTGTAACTGTTCAGATTACAAATCACAAAAAATGCGATTTGAAATTTTACAGGAAAGAATAAGTATGATCTTTGTGGGTTGAGACAAGTTTAGAATACATTTGTAAAAGGATATACTTTGCCTAAAACTGATTCTAAAAGAAGAGACAAAGAAGCAGCAGTCTACTTAAAAAATTGTATACACACAAAAGTGAGAAGATAAATGGATAAATGCTGATGGTTCCCCTGAAAATTACCCCCACGTAGTAAATACGAGCTGGGCCCTGCACAGGAAGAGGGAAAACTTCCCTTGTTCTTTGATATTTGATTATAAAAATAAAATTACTTACAACCCCACCTCAAAAAAAAATCTGAGATCCAAGTCATCCACATTAGACTTTTAAAATCTGAAAAAGTTTGCTGTTTATTATTTTCCATTTATTATTTATTCTATAGAACAATAACTATTTTCAAAGCTAGAAAAATTTCCCAGTCTTTTCAATTTTATCATGTGTTTTATTTTCAGAATCTTGAAAGGAAAGTGAAATAGCTATGCATACACTGAATTATCTACTCTCACAAAACAACAATCTTAGTTCCGTTTTTAAATCCATCTCCATATACTTCCCTCCATTGTCAAAGGAAAAAGTCCATCTTTTCTTCGCAAGATAGATACTTCCATCTGTACTATATTCTACATGCTTTCCCACCTGCTTGGGTATTGTGTGCCACCAATTATTCTCCTTATGTCATTTGCTTTTCAACCGTGTATGCCCACTGAGTCATACTCCTTAGTACATTAACATACTTTTCTTCACAAATGAAAACAAACAAACAAAAAAACCCAGCTAAACCTACCTGACGTCTATGGCACATAGCACCCTACAACAACAGAATACACATTCATCTGAAACACATATGTAACACTCTCCAGGATAGACCATATGTTGGGCGATAAAACAAGTCTCATTAAATATAAAAAGACTGAGATCATACAAGGTATCTTCTCTAAGTACAGTGGAATGAAGCTAGAAAGCAATAATAGAAGGATAACAAATATGTGGCAATTAACCAACACAGTCTTAATAAATGAATTAAAGAATAAAATAGAAGGGAAATTAGAAAATGCTTTGAGAAGACTGAAAATGAAAACACAACATACCAAAGATTGAAAGCTTTCCCCCCTTAATTCAGGAATAACAGAAGGATGCCCACTTTCATCACTTTTATTCCACATTGTACTAGAGGTTCTAGCCAGGGCAATTAGACAAGAAAAAAAAAGGCATCATATTAGAAAGAAAGATTGATGGTAGTTACTAATTAGTGGTTCTTTATATTTGTTTCATTTTGTTTTCACTCATGATTATGTTTGGGAGACTCTTGCATGCTGCTGTTTATAGATATCATTCATTCACTTTCACTGCAATACAATGAAAATAAATATTATTTATCCATTTTAGTGTTGGCCAACATTATTGATTGTTTCCAATTATTTGCTATTACTGAACAATGTTGCTATAAATATTCCTATACATAGGGCCCATGCAAAAGATTTATTAAAGTATTTAGGTAAGAGTCAAATTGCTTAGTCATAAGGTATGTACATAACCAAACTTAGTATGTAATAGCAGTATGTTATGAAGAGATAATGTTGTCATTACTTATTCCAATAAGAAGGATGTGAAATGGCATCACATTGGAGTTTTAATTTGCATTTTCTTTTTTTCCTAACAAAGTTGAGTGTCTTTTTTTATATTTGAGGTCCATTCATGTTTCTTCTTCTGTGGAATGTATATAACTTTTGACAATGATGTTATTAACTTATTTGTCTTTTCTTACTGATGGAAGCATAGGTATTTTTACATATTCATTATACTAATATTTTGCCAGTTATATTTATTATAAATGTTGTCTTCCAACATCTTCCTTGTTTTTTACTCATTTTCAGGTTTTTTTAGTTTGGAATTTTAAAAGTTTTAATATTTTAAAATATCTTTTTCTGTTTGGTTTGTGCTTTTTTTCTGCCTTAAGAAATCATTCATTACAATTCATGAAGATATTTTGTTATAAAAGTTTTTCAAGTTTTTGCATTTCACACTGAATATCAGTCCATCTGGAACTTATTGCTCTTTATAGTGAGAAATGGAATTCATTTCATTTTTCCACACAAATAATCTATTATTATCTAAATTTTATAGAATAGTCTACTCTTTCCCAGGTGACCAAACAGAGTTCTAATATACTGTTTGGGGACTCCTAATTCTGTTCCATTAGCTTCTTTGTCTATCCCTTCACTATTACCACACTTTTAAATTTGCTATAGCTTTAAGTATGTCTTAATTCCACTTCTACCTGGTTCTTCTTTAAGAGAAGTTGGTTTTTTGACTTTCTATACAAATTCTAGAATAATTTGCTAAGTTCCACGAAAAATCCTTTTGGGATTTTGACTAGAATTTTTTTGAATTTATACATCAATACAGAGACTTTCAGCATCCTCTTGCTTATGAATAAAGGTGTTTCTCCATTTTTTTTTAAATTTCAGAATATTCAGTGGATATAAACATTTCGGTTACATGATTTACTTTTGTGCAGTTTGAGTCAAAGTTATATGTGTGCTCACCACCAAGATAGCATGCTTTGTACCCATTAGGTGTGTATTTACCTGTTCCCTTCTCCCCCCACCCACCTGCTTGGTTTCCATTGAGTTTTAATAATATATGTGCACATGGATGTTTATCAATTAGTTCTAGTTTCACAGTGAGTACGTGTGATGCTTGTTTTTCCATTCTTGTGATACTTCACTTAGAATTATGGTCTCCATTTCCATCTGGGTTAATATAAGAGTATTAATTCACCATTTTTTATGGCTGAGTAATAATCCATGGTGTGTATATATATATATACACATATATATCACATTTTATTAATCCACTCACATATTGATGGGCACTTGGGTCAATTCAACATTTTTGTGATTGTGAATTGTGCTGCAATAAACATTTGAGTGCTGAGTCTCTCCATTAATTTAGGACCTCTTTCATATCTTCCAATGTCATAATTTTCTCCAAAAAGAGATATATTTCTAGGTACCTTATTTTTCTGTTGCTAGTGAAAATATCTTTTCAATTGCCTATTTTATTTTGTTGGTACTGGTTTAAGAAAAAACAATAGGCTTTGTAACTCATATCTGGAAAACTTGCAAACCTCTGTTATGTTTTCTAATGATTTATATATAGATTGAGGTTTTCTAGTAGACTGTCATATTATCAGATAATGACTGCCTGTTGTTTCCTTTCAAATTCTTTTCCTATTTTTTTCTCTCATTGGTTGTATTTGTGCCCTAGGGCTGTCATAACAAATTACTACAAACTTAAGACAATAGATATTTATTCTTTCATAGTCAGAAGGCCAGAAGTCTAAAATTGAGGTGTTGGCCAATCCATGCTCCCACCAAAGGGTCTAGGAGAGATTCCTTCATTTCTTCTTCCAGCTCTGGTGGCTCCTGACATTCATTGGTTACTGGCAGCATAACTCCAATCTCTGCCTCTGTCTTCACATGGCCTTCTTCTCTCTGTGTTTCTGCGTGCCCAAATCACCTTCTCCTTTCTCTAGTAAAGACACCAGTCATCATATTTTGGGCCCACCCTAAATCCAGAGTAATCTCATCTGGAGATCCTTAACTAATTACATCTATAAAGACCCTGTTTCCAAATTAAGGTCATATTCTAAGGATACAGTTGGACATGAATTTCTGGAGGGACATAGCTTCAACCTGCTAAATTGGTGTTGATATGACTACCAATATAATGCTTAGTAGACATTCTTATTACTAACTTTTGAATGAATAATTTTAACAATTCACCATCACATATGATATTTTGCTGTAGCTGTTGTAGATGTTCTTTATCAAGCCAAGGACATTTTCTTCTCCTCCTAGCTTTCTAAAGGGTTTTCTTTAATCAGTTATGCTTATTAAATTTTAGCAAATAGTTTTCTGGATCTATTGAGAATATATATTTTTCTTTTTTAATCTATTACTTAGTAAATTGTGATAACCAATTGTCTGATATTAAAGCAAATAAATTTGCATTCCTGTAATTAAACTCAATTATTTTATACTAGAATAAAAATGAATTTGGTGCTGGACCTTATTTCCTCAAACCGTTTTGTTTTTATTAAATGTTTGGTAGAGCTGAATGGCCTCGATCTTTTCTTTTTGAAAAAAATGTTAAAATACTAATTCAGATGTTTAATAATTGTAATTGCATCTTTCCTTTTTCAATTTATGTTTTTTCTAGGAATTTGATCTAACATCTAGTTTTGTTGATCCTCTCTATTATAGTCTTACTTTTTAGTCTTTTTGCATTTTTTTTTTTTTTTT
>VBSM01000605.1:36177477-36196515 GCA_008086735.1 Cheirogaleus medius | reverse complement strand
CCATCTTGCTCCCGAGCCCTCAATTTTAATTTTTCAATCATAATGGTGTAAGCTGAAGCAATTGAGATGTCTATGACATTGGTTATTATTTCTGCTATTAATTTTTGCTCCTCTTGAATCAGAGCATTAACAAGATGAATTTTTTCTCACAAATTGATGTCTGCCACAGAGGGCTTCATTTTCAATATCATCTCATCCCTTCTTAGGTTATTTATAAACTGGTCATTTCTTTGGGGCATTGTCCCCATAAACTTTGAACAAACCATCAGTGATTCTTTCACCATTCTTTCACACAAGTGTCACCATAAATGTGATGTTTGATATTTGTTTTTATTTCAATTTTAGAAGATTTCATGTTGCTCTGATTGGGGCTCTTTTCAAACTGATGTCTTATCCTTCTTACTGCCTCAAACTAAAACTTTTCATGAACTTTTTGAAGACTCTTCATCTCATATATCTCAAATTTGAGAAACACCCACAATAACATGCCTTGTTATAGAAATCTTCAAGTTCTTGATCACATAAATCTGGAAAATGATGTTCTCTAAGAAAAGCACCCTTCAATTTTTTTTTCTTCCCTACATATTTCAAGTAATTATCTTCTAGGATCCATGTATCTATTCCCAACATCTCTGATAGTGTAATTCCTTGATATGAATCTTTTTTCCTGGATTCTTATTTCCTTCTTAATTCCCTCATTGTGGCAAAGTGTGTTTCAGAAAAGGGTTCATTGAATTAAAAGTCAGCATGAGCCAGACTCTCACTCTTGCTCCTCTGTAATCACATACCTAGGGCCAGCCATACCAAGAGCTCCTAGGTTATCTCCACATCAGAGAGCTGGAGACCCATTGGCATGTTCCCAGATGCATCTCAATTTTGGTTCTGCTTTTCTGCTAAGCATTTTCAGGCACAGACTCACAGCAAGTACAATTAAATCAGATTAAGACAGAATAGGTAAAAACAGGAGGAAAATGAGCCAGTTAGAGCAAAACCTACTATCCCTAGTCCAATGAAAAGGGAGGAGCAGTCCAGATTGATTTTTGACTAGTGGATTATTTAGAATTTTTTTCAAAGGTATGTTTATATGTTTGTTCTTGTTTTTTTTAATTAATTGTATTTATTTGGGGGAATTTTAGATTCTAGTAATTTTTTTTATTTTTAAATTTTGCCATAATATCTATTTTTCCAATAATAATAATATAATTATACCAGCTCTCTTTTGGTTATTTTTGCCTGACAATTTGCCCATAAGGATTTTCTGTTCAGCTTTTCTGAATTCTTTTATCTTAGTTGTGTCATTTGCAAATAGAATATAGTTAAACTATATGTTATGAATATGATCAGACAATCTTACTTTTTAGAGAGCATAAACCATTTACATAGATATTGACCAACTTATTTTGTGCCTTCTGTTTTTTTGTCCTCTTTCTTGCTTTCTCCTAGGTTGATTAATATTACTAATATTACTATCCTTGCCTCTATTCTTTAATTTTCCCCAATTTCTCCCTGTCCTGTTTTGGAACTTATGCACTTTTTTTCTATTCTATTCTTTTAGTAGTATCCTAGAGAATTTTAACATATACATATATACCTTACATTTTAAAGTTAAACAATGTGTTTACATTAAACCTGAAGTTTATCTTTGAGCTTATCTTTGATGAATACTCTCATAACATAAATGATAATTTGTCCAGGATTTCAATATTTTAGTTCTACCTTCATCATTTTTTTAAGAGATAGGGTCTTGCTATGTTGTCCACACTGGAGTGTAGTGTCACACACTGTCAGGTGTGATCATAGCATACTATAGTCTTGAACTCCTGGCTTCAAGTGATCCTCCAAGCTCATCCACCTGAGTAACTGGGAAAATAGATGAGTGCTATTGCACTCAGCTTCTATCTTGATTTTTTTAACTACACAAATGAGATGTTATCATTATTCTTTTATAAGTTTCCATGTTTGTTTACTATTTTTTTTTACTTATTGTTTTTAATTATATCCCAATCTTCTCTCTTAGGTTTATTTTCCTTTTTCTTGAATTCATCCTATAGAAATATCATCAGTGATAATTCACTCTGCCTAATAGTCCAAATTTATTTGTAACTCAGGCTATTTTTCCTTCATATAAAGCAAATTGCTAAATGCACTATTTACAGTTCTTCCCACTAGGGGAATTTATTTTTGCCATTGTCCTTCAGGCATCATAAACTAGGGATGTAGTCATACTGCAATGCACTGGCAGACCACTGACAGCTAATATCAACGTAGTAGGCCAATCCACTTTTGAACCCAAACTGAATTTTCCACTTGCTGTCCATTGGTGTTGTGGAATGCTTGCCCTCCTCACAAGGGCATAGGTGTAAAAGGAAGAAGAGTCATTGATACAACAGAAGTGGATGACAAAAGAGTCTTGTCACCACCTAGTACAACCTATTTGTGCTCTTTGGAGCTTCTTGGTCCTAATCTTGAAAGTACAAATAATTTCCACTATATGATAAGTATTTACTTCACCTAGTCGACTTAAGGATTCAATGAATCTAATAAGACCCACTTCATGTCCAGTTTTGGTGAAATGATCAGTTGGTATCCCGTGATCAGCTTTCAAGAGTAGGGACAGTAGCACACAAGAAGCTGCTTTCAAATAGTTAGTAGTCCTCTGCTACAGAGTGGTTTTTTTTTCGTCGGAAACCTAGTGGTCAATACTGTGACTCTTCTATTGGAGTTTGCTAAAGATTCCAAATACAACATTATCCACCACAGTTATTCCTAGCACTATTATATCTGCTCTGTTATGTGACCTAATCAGCAGGACAACTTACAGCCCAACCTGGTCCTGAAACAGTTTTCTTTTTCTTTTGGCCCAATTCAAATTCACCCAATAAACAGGTCAGCACAATATTCCGAAAGACAGTGCCTCTAAAATCCAAACAGGATTTTATGTCTTGACTCTAAAATCCAGTTTCACCAAGGATTGTCTGGCTAAAAGGTTCAACAACCTCTTCTTTACTTGGAATTCCTGACATACTCGAGACCAGTAAATCCCTAAAAATTTCAGTGATGTGTCAGGCCCTGGATCTCAGTGGCATACATCTTTCTTATTAGGCCATTTAGAGAATATGTCCCTTCCTGATCTCCAGGTATGATCAATGTGGTATTATTAATATAGTGAACAAGTACATTTTTCTGATGTCCATCAGTATGAACAAGGTCCTTTCAACCTACATTGTGAGAGAAAAGGAGAGTTAACATAACCTTGAATGTGGACAGTGAATATGTGTTTCTACCTTGCCCATACAAAGCCAAAGTGCCTTTGAGTCTCATTATGAATAAGAATTAAAAAGAGTACCTTTGCCATATCTAACCTCTGGACCAAGTGCCAGAAAATTAGTAATATTATGATGTACATTCTTTGTGATATTGTCTAAAATTTATTAAGGATCCAAGGAGGTTATAATTTCGGGTCTTCACTCTGCCCTTCTTAGCATAATGGCTCTTAATGCAGAAGATAGGGAACAAATGTCAATTTCTCCAAGTTGCTAAGTAAATCCTTTGCAAGTATGTAGTAGGGGCCAGAGAAATAGTCACCAGCTGGTTTCTCGGGTCCAGTGAACCAATGTGAGATCAACTTGGATTAATCTCCATTTATTATTTGGCCTCCACAAGCCTTCACTCTGGATAGGGGACCAGAAGGCCCTCTTAAGTTTCCTGGTATACATGTCAACTGGAGAATCTCCTCAGTGCTTGCTCAATCTGCTATCTGGCCACAGGTCTATTCAGGGAAAGATTGGAAAATATTTGTCATATATACTTGTAGCATTGTGTAACATTTCTTACTCAAGGGAATCCAGTCCCCTCTTCAATAAGGACTCTCGAAGAGAACTAGATCAGATCTAAAAACTAATGAAAGGCCCTGATATTTCATTGCTGCAGCTGATGTCACCCTTCAGCTTAAAAACTCTCAATTTTTTTCTAGATAAATGAGTCAAAAAACATCCTACCTGACTACCCATCTCTATAACCCCAAGAATATAACAGGTTATCAGCAACAATTTGACTGGAACTGGAGACCATTATCCTAAGTGAAATAACTCAAGAATGGAAAAAAAAAACAAAACTCCACATGTACTTGCTATTAAATTGGAACTAACCAATGAGCACATTTATCCACAGAGGGAAGTAAAACTCAGTGGAAATTAAGCAGGGAGGAGAGAGGAGGAAGGGATAGTCAAAATCTTACTTAATGGGCACAATGAAAGCTATATGGGTGATGGGCACACTTATAACCCTGATTGAACCATAACAAAAGCAATCTATGTAACCATTTGTACCTCTGTAATATTTTGAAATTATAGTAATTAAAAAATAGTAATTATATCCACCCTACTCTGTTGATTAATTGTCACAATCTTGCCTCTGAATTTTGAATCCTTTTTCCTATTGTTTCTAAGAAACCCAGTATTATGACACCACATGTTACTCTCAACTCCAGCCTATAGAGGATAGCCACCACCTAGTTTCTCAAAGAAACAGCCTCTTGCCACTGCATTTCTTGTTAATTTACTGAATTAGTTTATGGAAATCTTTTGTACCTTTCCAGGGAATCTAGGTGGTGGGGACTCTGATCTCATGTAATAAATCCATTTTATAATTATCATTTACCTGAGACTTCTGACTCCTCCTCAACACCCTGCTAAAGCACCTCCTGTATCTGTACTTCATTTCCATCAAGCTAGAGGCATGTCCAAGCATCAGGGACCCACTAAGCAGCATAAGGATCACTTTCCAGGACTTTAAACACTGAGTCGTGGGAAAATATTCCCATGACAATTAATATCCCTCTAACCTATCACCCTCAAGTTCTACTCAGCCACATGTTTTTGCAACTCCTGCTGTTATACATGTTATAACATTGGGATGTATATTCGACTTCCTCCCAGAATGGGATCAATATTTCTCTGCTTGGGCTCTCCTGATATTGGACCCTGGTTATCCATCTGGAGACAATGAAAACAGGCAGCACTAGAGCTTGAGAAAGACATATCAACTTGTGAGGAACCTGCCCCAGCCGAGGTCTTTCCCAGTTCTCCAAGTGAAGAAAGTCTAATTTAATTCAACATTCAGAAGAATCTGGAGCTCAGAATTATCCAGCTTATTCAATTCATTAGGTGTCCCCATGCCAATTCCGAAGGTACTAATCTACATCTATTAGGGACCTGCACTTAACATAATGCTGTGAAAGGTGTGCATTACCTTGTTTTGTCATTCTGTTAACCTTACAATTAAATCCTGGGTCTGGTTTTCATCATCCGTTCTATGGCTACATGAGATAAGGGGCCTTTTAAACACTGACATAGAGACCCCCTTAGCTTCACTGCACACCTTGAAATGATAGGGGGTTAGCCTGAATCTGCCATTTTCTCTCTCTTTTTTAAGGTTCCTAAAGCAGATAACAAAAGCCAGCAAACTCCACAGTCCTTATAATTATCCTTACCCTTATGCCTGTCAAGTGCCATTGCTACTGCTTAAGCCTCCACTTGCATTTTATCTTCACCTGCTTAGAGTCTTAGTAATTATAATACTACTGTATGCCAGGGGTTATCCCCACTCCACCTCTTCTCATTAATGATCGCTCCAGAATTTCATCCTGAGGGTCAGTTTTTAAGGTCACTTGCAGTCCCAACTGTCTTTGCCTAGGGTCCTCTTCCAGCACAGAAAGTAGAGCCTGGATCATTTCTCTTCCTCAGAAAGCAGAGCCTGACATACAGAGGTGTATGCAAGTAGCTTATATTAGGAGTTTGAAAGAAGAAACCAATAAAAAGCTATGTCATCAATATGGTCACTACTGCAGACAGTTGGGGTTTGATCCTTTTTAGACCTATGAACAGCCACATAGAAAGTTCTTTGGGATTCCCCCCACCAGAAGATGAAAGAGAGAAACATGCATTTACTAGTTCCCATCCCTAATTGGTCAAAGCCTGCTCTCACACTTCATGGATGTGAAAACATGTATGTACAGGCAGCCCACATTTGGCATCAGAGATGCCCGCTGAAGAAAGCAAGAGATACGTAGTTCAGCTAAGGTGAGAGATGTTCAAGTTACAGCAATTGAAAGCTGGTTACCACAGTGATGGCTGGAGTAAATGGTGGGCCAAGTCAATGTCAGGCAGGATGCAGGGCAGATCTGGTACATTTATATAAACTTTTTAAACAAATTTATTTTGTACTTTGTATCTGATAACCCCCAAATCCACAGTTCTTGCCAGTCAAATTCAGCATTTTGTTTTGCTAACTTTCATCCATGGTAACTTGTTACATCATGTGTTTAGTAATTTTAAGTTGTGAACTCCTATTTCTTGAAACTATCTATGACATAAAGCTAATTTTAGATCTGTGTTTAAAAAATGTCCCTCCAGAGAAGCTATCAATTCCTCTCTACCAAATTTTATGTGAGCATTATCAATCAGAGGCTACTGTAAATGAAATTTTTGACTTGGTTTTTCTTGGACACATAAATCGTGTGACTTTTAGTTTCAATCCCATCATGTGAGCTTATAACCAGAAATTCTCAGGAGACATTTCCCCCGACCCTCTTTGCTGATAAGCAAGGTCAAGACAGATAAGCATTACTACCATCTTCTATTCTGGAAGACTTTTCTAGTTGTTCAATACAGGTGCCACCATTTGGGAGAGCCAGCCTTTGAGAAATCCCAATTTTATCCTCCTTCCCTCCTCCACCCACATTCTATCTCCTGAACCTACGACACATTGACCCATTAACCCAGCTACTAAGACGGGGAGATTCTCTTAAGGTCAGAACAGAATCCAACGCTCAATTACCTTTCTGGATTCATGCTTTACCATAATACATATACTAATTATTTCTTTTCTTTTTTTGGAGACAAAGGTCTCACTGTGTTGCCTAGGCTGGATTCAAACTCCATGGCTCAAGTGATCCTCCTGAGTTGCTGGGACTGCAGATGCATGCCAATATGCCCAGCTTAATTATTTCTTTAACTTTTCCAACAAATCAATTGTATTTTTTAAGTTATATTTTTAATATTTTGAGAATTCTGTACAAGAGGAGTTTTCTTCTTTTTCTTTCTCCGTGTTCAGTTTTATTTTTTTTAATTTTAATAGATTTAGGTGTACAAGTGTTTTTGTTACATGATGAAATGTACAATGCAGGACTTTTAGTGTACCCATCACCAGAATAATGTAAATTGTACCTAATAGGTAGATTTGTATCCCTAACCTCCCTTTGTAGTTCTCAATGTCCATTATGCCACTTTATGAACATATTTACCCCTCATAAGTGATAATATATGGCATTTGTTTTTGCATTCCTGAGATACTTTACTTATAATAATAATCTTCAGTTCCATCCAAGTTGCTACAAATGACATTATTTCATTCCTTTTTATGGCTGAGTAGTACTCCGTAGTGTGTCTGTGTGTGTGTGTCTGTGTGTGTGTTTGTGTGTATCACATTTTCTTTATCCACTCCTCAGTTCATGGGCACTTAAGTTGATTCCATATTTTTGCAATTGTGAATTGTGCTGTGATAAACATTCAGGTGCCGGTGTCTTTTTTGTAAAATAACTTATTTTTCTTTGGGTAGATACCCATTAGTGTGATTATTGGATTGAATGGTAGGTCTACTTTTAGTTCTTTGAAGAATCTCCATACTATTTTCAATAGAGGTTGTACTCATTTACAGTCCCACCAACAGTGTACAAGCATTCCATCTTTACCTTATCCACACGTAGATCTGTTGTTTTTTTAATTTTTAGTAATGGCCATTCATTCTGACAGGGATAAGATGGTATCTTATTGTTTTAATTTGCCTTTCCCTGATGATTAGTGATGTTGAACATTTTTTCATGCTTTTTGGGCATTTGTTATCTTCTTTGGAAAAAAATCTGTTCATTTCTTTCACTTACTTTTCAATGGGGTTATTTATTTTTTTCTTGATGATTTGTTCAAGTTATTTTTAGACTCTAGATATTAGTGCTTTGTCAGATGTATGATTTGCAAATATTTTCTTGCAACCATTATGGAGGTTGTCTATTTAGTCTGTTGATTATTTCCTTTGCTGTGCAGAAATTTTTAATTTAATTAAGCCTCATTTATTTATTTTTATTGTTACTATATTTGCTTTTGGGGTCTTAGTCATAAATTCTTTGCCTAGGCCAATATCCAGAAGAGTTTTTCCTATGCTTTCTTCCAGAACTTTTATGGTGTCAGGTCTTACATTTAAGTATTTAATCCATCTTAAGTTATTTTTTGTATATGGTAAGAGATAGGGATCTTGTTTCATTCTTCTGTATCCAATTTTCCCAGCACCATTTACTGAATAGGATGTCCTTTCCTTAGTGTATGGTTTTGCCTGCTTTGCTGAAAATCAGTTGGTTGTGGCTGTATGGCTTTATTTCTGGGCTCTCTCTTCTGTTCCATTGGCCTATGTATCTACCTTTATATAAATACCAGTACCATGCTGTTTGGTTACTACAGCCTTGAAGTATAATTTGAAGTCAGATTTATTCTTTTTACTTAGCAATACTTGGGCTTTTCAGGCTCTTTTTTGTTCCATATGAAGTTTAGGATTGTTTTTTCTAGGTCTGGGAAAAATGGCATTGGTATTTTGATGGGAATTGCAATTAATTTGTAAGTCACTTTGGGAAGTATGGACATTTTAACAACAATTCTTCCAATCTATGAACATGGGATGTTTTCCCATTTGTTTGTATCATCTATAATTTTTTTCATCAGTGTTTGGTAGTTTTCCTTATACAGATTATTCAATTCCTAGTTAAGTATATTCCAAAGTATTTTATTTTCTTTGCAACCATTGTAAATTGCATTGAGTTCTTGATTTGATTCTCAGTTTGACTATTATTAGTGTATAGAAATGCTACTGATTTATCTATATTAATTTTGTAACTTGAGACTTTACTGAATTTATTTATCTAGGAGTCTTTTGGTGGAGTCTTTAGGGTTTTCTAGATATAAGATCATATCATAGGCAAAGGTGATAATTGGACCTCCTCTTTCCCAATTTGGATGCCCTTTCTTTCTTTCTCTTGACTGATTGCTCTGACTAGGACTTCCAGTACTATGTTAAATAGAAGTGGTGACAGTGGGTATCTTTGTCTTATTCCAGTTTTGACAGGGAATGCTTTTACCTTTCTCCCATTCAGTATGATATTTGCTGGGTTTGTCATATATGGCTTTTATAATTTTGAGATATGTTCCTTCTATTCCTGGTTTGTTGAAGGGTTTTATTATGAAGGGTACTGGATTTAATTGAATGCTTTTTCTGCATCTTTTTCTGCATCTATTGAGATGGTCTTTGTTTTTAATTCTGTTTATGCAGTGAATAGCATTTATTGATTTGTATATGTTGAACCTCCTTTGCATCTCTGGGATGAAACCCACTGGATCATGGTGAATTATCTTTTTGATGTGCTATTGGATTTTGTTTGCTAGTATTTTCTTGAAGATTTTTGTGTCTGTGTTCATGAGGGACATTAGTCTGTAGTTTTCTTTTTTTGTTGTGTCTTTTCCTGGCTTTGATACCAGGGTAATACTGGCTTCTTAGAATGAGTTAAGGAGGATCCCTTCCTTCTCCATGTTACAGAACAGTTTCAGTAGGACATGTGTCAGTTCTTCTTTGTAGGTCTGGTAGAATTTGGGTGTGAATCAGTCTGGTCCAGGGCTTTTTTCAGGGGGAGATTTTTTATTACTGTTTCAATCTTGCTATTCACTATTGGTCTGTTCAGGATTCCTCTGATCTGGCCAAGCAAGTAGCCCTACTTCCCTCTCCTTCACTTTGGGTATCTCCCATTGACTCTCTGTTGATTCACAATGCTCTCCTATCCAATGCTCTCTCCTAGACTATCAATCTGAAAGTGAATATCTACTGATCACTTTTGATCCTATCTGTGAGAGCAGCACTGAGGGCTGTTTGTAAGTCCACCATTTTGGCTCCTCCCCCCAACAAGAGTTTTCTCTGAATAATTAATGTACCATACTGCCAGAATAGAAGTCTCTAAAACTTGAACTTCTTTACCTGAATATCTCAGAAAACTTTTAAAAGTTTATGTCTAAAACTGCACTCATCCCTTTTCTCCACAAACCTGCTCCTCTTCGTGTATTATCTTTGTTAGGGATACCTCCACCCACTTATTCAGAAATGGATTTCATAAGCCACAGTATTGCTCTTTCTTTCCATCATATTACCACTTACATCTCTCGAGCTTGCCTATACTCAATTTTCACTAGCATGCCACTACTACTTTAATTCAAGTTCTTTAATATTTCTCTCCTGGGCTACTAAAACAGCCTAATAAATAGCCACCATATTTTTGTTTACTTTCTGAACTATTCTCCAGACTGCTGTCATAAATGACATTTCTAATACCTAATCTAGCCATGACACTCACTGGTAATAGCTTTGTCACATTCTTCCTACAAAATACTGTCCACACAACTTAGGATGGTATATAAGGTCATTTTTCACCTAGCTCCTGGACTTGCATGCCACTACTTTCTGGTCTATACTCTTTATTATGCCTGGAATAGCCTTCTCACAACCCCCTTATGTACCTTGAGTACTCTTGATCATCCTTTGACTCCATCCCCTATGGCCTTAGTAGATATCCCTTCCTCTGGGCTCTCATAACACTTTTGGCATGCTTCTATTTTAGTGCTTTCCACTGTCTGCCTCCACCACTAGGTTACAAGCACCTTTGTATTTTATAACCTAAGCAAGTAGCAGAAGCCTTAGATTATGGTATATTAAATAAATGTTTGTTAAATGAATACATAAATGAATGAATGAATAGGTTTTATATCTCCTCTGAGATCTAATGCTAAACAAGGTTGGAGGTTGTTACTGTTGAAAAGGAAGAGATAAATAATACAAGTTTCTCTAAAACAAAAGATAAATGAAAAATACTAGAAATACTTCTTTATATCCCTTACATTCAATTTTTATTCAAATTTGTTTCCTACTATTTTTAGTTTTTCATTTAAATTTAATCATATTAAATTTTTATTGTGTAAAGACTATCAGATGATAGCATTTGCTTCTTGAAAATTATTATCTAGTGTATTTTTGCAGAAATTACAATTTATATTACCTAATAGAAACACTCTTTGAGTAGAATGTTTTCACATTAATGTAAGTTTAAATTGTTTTACATGGAGAAATGGCAAGCAATAATGTTCTAGTGTTACTTTAATGTATCACAACATTAAATTTTTCACTCTGATTTCACAATGTAACTTACAAATATGTAAAAAAGGAATATTTAAAATGATTTTTGTATTAAAATAATGTCAAAGTGTTTATATTTTGTAATAAGGATAATGAGATTAAGCAATAATAAAAATATATGAGGTACTAAAGCTGGTGTATAGGTTCAGAAGAATAAAGAAGATAAAGGGATGTGGAATTCACACACTGCAGTGCATAGTATTACTATAGAAATAAACAAAAGATAAAAATACCAATGGATATAAAATAAATGATATGAAATAAGCTTACAAGATGACCTTAAAGGATGTAATTTAGTCTATCACAAATGTTGTTGGTTTACATGTAACATATATTGCAAATATATATTACATGTATACACACATATATACATATATATTTAATATGCAAGTCAACATAATGTAAGAAACATATTCTTGCACAATGTAGTACTTCTGGAGTTTCATTAATGAACAGGTAGGATAAGTCCCCTTCCCACCCCAACACTTCTATTTTCCTTTTATTGCTCTGTGTTTTTCCAAATCATTTTTACCATCCAACATGTTATATAATTTACTCGTGTATCTGCTTTATTCATCTCTCCTTCATCTATAATTTAAGCTCCAAGAGCTTACAAAGTAGATGTTTAATTAGTATTAGTGGAATAAATGAATATTGTCCTCTCACTCAGTCTGTAGTCTATGCTTACTATATAACCACATTACTCTCATGGCTTAGCATTGCCTACCATTCTGCTAAAGTGAGAATGGTGAAAGAAATTTTACACATATAAAGAAAATATAAAATACATTGTGTATGGTGTGTGTATATATATACACAATGATATATTATGTATAAAACTAGTATATATAACTATATGACTATATTAGATATTACCAAATATTTTATTAATTTCTACAATTATCTAGAATGAAATGAACACAAGTCATCCCTCATATTTTTTAAAAAAAAGAAATAATGACTATCGTAAAAGCAGTTGACTTGGCTAGGTATTTGTAGGTTCTAATGAAATCACCACTTACTTCTTATATACTTAATTGTTAATTTTAAAAGGGCAGGAGGAAAGGCCTCACACAGCACCCTCCATTTAGGAAACTTACTGAAATTGATATCCATTTACTTGGAGGAATTACATTAACTATATTATAAAAGGGATCACAGAATTATGTTAAGAATTATTTCCAACTGCTTACTCTTAATTGATTCTATATTAGAAATGGAAAATAAAGAGGACAGAAACACCATCCAACATTTTACCAATTAGACTATACTACCCAAGAGAAAATTAAAAACACTCATTTCTTTTATGTTTCTTTTCCATTATTAAGTAGTATTACCATTTGGACATTCAAAACCAGAAGTCAGTTAAACAATTCTTTATATTTAAAAGAAGAAATAAAGCTTTTTGGAAGCTCTTACTACAAATCAAAATCTTAAGTAAATATTTACAATCAAAATATGAATTTTTAAATGTTTAGAAAAATATTCTCCACTTGCTTTCATAAAAACACTATTAATCCATGGAAAACTAGTGTCCCATAAGATGTTAACCAATCTTTAAAAATACATATTTTTGATTGACTAATTTAGAAAATTCCACATAAAGCATATTTAAATAAGTTAATTGCAGAATTTCCCATGTCTTATCTCAAATTTACTTGCTCTAATTGCCCTGAGACTACCCCCAACACACACATACCAGAATTACGTATGTTGACGTACACTTACGTTCTGAGAACTGCAGCATCAGTATAAACATCATCAAAACAATTAATTGCTTCATTATTATTATTTCTATGGAACTGTGGCTTAAACCAAGAAAATTTTGTATTACAATAAATATTAAAGTGCAGGAGTTTGCACAATGTACTATTCTTTATTTCATCTGAGGGCAAAACTCAAAAAAAAGAATTTGAATTACTTCTACTGGAATTTTAAGTGGTTTAATGAAAAATTAATGAAAGTCACTACTTTTAATTGGTATCAACAGTGCTTTGACAGAAGATTTTAAAATAGGACTTTGAAGATGTAGGGGATGATAATGGCTACTTATTGGAGGAAAGGGAAATTTTCTGCACTGATGGGTGAAATTCTCATCTATGTACATAAGGGACTTATATAAAAAAGCTCTTTAAGCAATGTTTATAACAGTGAAAAACTGGAAACATTTCAAATTTTAATCACTGCAAAAATGGATACATATATGGCAAAATTTTAATATAATGGAGTACTACACAGCAGGGAGCTAGAGCTAAATTTTTAATCATTAAGAAAGCTCACATACATAAAGAATAAAAAAAGTATATGGATTATATACAATTAATAATCTTAATATAGTTTTGAAGTATGTAAAATAATGCCATATATTATATATAGGTGGATATGTATGTGATAAAATATTAAAGCATATATGAAAATAATAAACACCAAATTCAGGATGCTGGATACCTCTTGGCAGGGTCGGAAATGCAATCAGGGAAGAATAAACCAAGGGCTTCAACTATATTTGTAACATTTTATATCTTATGTTGTGTGGTGGTACCCAGATGTTCATTATGCAAATATACTATCTTCTTATTTTGTCTGAAACACCTCAAAATTTAATAAAATATAAAGGATGTTTGGTGAAGCTTGTCTTGGGGAAAAGAGATACAGTGGAAAATCTTTCAATGATGTTATGTTTAATATTTTGATGAAATTAAAAACAAGCATGTTTCATTAATATAAAAATTCCAGTTTTTTGAAAGAAGAAGAATATTTCATTCCTCATTTATCATGTCTCCTCAGTTCTCTCTGTTTGGGATTTTATTCCTACTACTATATTGAAACCGTCCCTATCAAGGATATTCACTTGTATAAGTTCTGCTTTTACACGACACAACATTTCAGCAACATCTAAAACACTCTTCTCTTTGAAACATTTTGAATATTGTTTTCTCTGTAATCCAACCAATATTCATCTTGCCACAACAGCCAATCATTCTTTACTGGTTCCTCAAGTTCTAAACTGGTCTTAAGTTCATACAAGACCTCTATGTGGCCAAATTTAATCATTAATTCCAAGTTCTAACCTGTAATGGTTAATTGTGTGTGTCAACCTGATTGGGCAATAAGATGCCCAGATACCTGGTTAAATAGTTAATATTATTTCCAGTTGTGTCTGTGAGGGTGTTTCTGGAAGAGATTAGCATTTGAATCTGTGAACTGAGTAAAGCAGTTTGCTTCCTAATGAGGGTGGGCATTATCCAATATACTGAGGGCCCAAATATAATAAAAAAAAACAGAAAAAGGGAGAAATCTTCTCTCTGCTTGATTGCTTGAGTTGAGATATTGGTCTTTTCCTGCTGTTATACTGAGACTTACACTACTGACTCTCAGAGTCAGAGTGGAAATACACCTGATTCTCAGGCCTTCAGACTCAGACTGGAGTAACACTACCAGTTTTTCTAGTCTCCAGTTTGCAGATGGGTAGATTATGCGACTTCTTAGCCTCCATAATCTATGAGACAATTCTTTATAAGTCTCTTTATACATGTACATATCTATATCTATATACTTTGTGTCCCGTTTCCCTGGAGAAGCCTGACTAATAAATTTATTTGATCAACTGGTAACATTTACCATGCTGGATCACTACTTTCTCTTCAATGCAATTTTTTCACTAGGCTTTCAAGATAACATACTTTTTTGTTTTTCCTCCTACCTTATTGCTTGCTACTTCTCATTCGCCTATGATGGTTCCTCTTCATCTCCTTAATATCTCTGATTTCTTTATCTATATTCCCTCTGTAGGTGACCTGGTCAATCTCATGGTTTCATACACCATCTACATGCTCATGATTCTATACCTTTAGGCTGATGATTCTCAAATCAAAATCTCCAATTCTGACTTCTCAAAGATGAATATATACTACTGCCTACACAACATTGCCACTTTTATATCTGGTAAACATTTACATTATTGTTACCGAAACCAAATATTTTACTTTTGTGACCTAAATGAAATTGTCTCCCTCTTCCTCTGTACAGCTTTCTCCATGTCATCCCTCTCTCCATATATGGTGCCCCCATCTGCCCAGGAGCTCAGACCATTTGTATATATCCTTGATTCCTCTTCTTTCTTCAAAACTCTACTTCTAACTCAGCAAGTCATTTTGGTTATACTTCCCCAAGATATTCTGAATCTGACTACTTTTTACCAACTCTACTGCCTCAACTCCAATTCAAGTCACCAATATTTGTCCCCTGAATGACTGAGACAGCTTTGTAAAAGTTTTCCACTTTTCACTCTCCAATTTTACCCAGAGATGTCACTGTTAACTTTCTAAAGTGTAAATCACATTTTGTCTCTCTCCTATTTAACATCATCTAATAAATGCTAAATACATTTAGAATAAAATCAGAATTTCTTACCCTGACTTAAAACCCTACATGACCTGGCTTAGGAGTTAGGACTCACCATATAGTTCTACATTCTAATTGCAATAGCTTTTATTCTGTCCCTTCAAATCTCTAAGCTTGTTCCCTTCTCAGTGCCCTTAGTCTTCTTTATGCCTGTTCTATTCCTCTCCCTTAGATCTTTATATGACTGTCTTTTTTTCACCATTCAGACTTCAGTTTCAATGTCGCCTCTTCAAAATAGTCTACTATGAGCCTCCAACTAAAGAATCTCCCCATTGGTTTATATCATATTAACATGATTTTATTTTCAGATGGAATAGATTTCCATCTAAAATCATCTCTTTTTTTGTGCATTCATTGTTTATCTTTTTACACTAGACTATAAGAGTTGTTTGAGGGCAGGGACTTTTTAGTCTCATTTGTCAATGACTCTCCGCAGCCTAGAACAATGCATGGCACAAAGTAGATGTTCAACAAATATTTGTTGACTGACTGATTGTGACCACCCCCACAAGTTGCCAGGTGAGTCAATCATTTAATCTCATTTATTTTGGAGGTATCTTCTTTCCTCTTAATAGTCAAGTAAGGGTCCTAGGAGGCTTAACAGATATTAACAGAAAGAGTCTTTTTGGCCTTCAGTGAATATTGGTGTGGTAGCCAGACTAAAAGTTGGTCTCCATCTCCAGAAGATCCTCATCTTTTGGCATTCATACCTTTGTGTAGTCCTCTCCCACATTGTATGAGAGATACAGCTAAGAACAACAGAATATGTCAGAAGTGACATTGTGTAACCTCTAAGGCAAGTTGGAAAAGATATCACCACTTTCAGTTTGGATCACTCACTCTGTGGAAAGCCAGCCACCGTGTCATGAAAAGTCTTAGCCTCTGCAGAGAGGCCTATGTAGTAAGGAACTGAAGCCTCTGGCCAATGGCCAGAGACCATTTACAGCCATGGGAATGAGCCATCTTTGAAAAAGATCCTCCAGCTCCCACAAGTCTTCAGATGACTGCAACTCTGGAAAACATCTTGGCTACAACTTCAGGAGAAACCCTGAACCATAACGACCCAACCAAGATGTTCCTGAATTCTTGATCAACAGATAGTATATGAGATGAATGTTTATTATTATTTTATGCTGGTAAGCTTTGGGATTATTACAGCAAATAAGTAACTAATACAACTGATCTCTGCTGATATGTTCATTTCTAAGTTCCAAAATTTCTTTGAAGGTGAGAATAATATGTGAAATAACAACTTTATGCTGCCTCCATGCTTTTCGCCCCTATTTGGCTTGCTGCTCCTTCTTAAAATGTTAGCCCACTCTTTCCTACAATCCCTGTTCCTCAATGAATCAAGGATATTGCAATTAAGAGACAAGGGAGGAGGTTCTTCTGGGTGTCTGATAACTTTGCTTCCAGCTCTGTAACACAATGCCACTCAGCCACAACTACAAAGATTGGCTGGTTTCTTGAGAAGCAAGAGAGAAAAAAAATCACACATTAAAAAAAATCCAATTCATCATATGTAAAATGGAAATAAGAATAATACCTACTTGATAGGTGTTTTGAAAGGAACAAATGAGAGCATGCATATAAAGCTCTTAGCATAATGACTGATCCATGGTTAGTGCTAAATAAATATTGGCTATTATTATTGACTTTCCTTTTTCCTGGCACCTTTTTATTTGAACAGGCTTTTAATTTGCTAAAATAGATTAGTGAAAATAGTATATTATAAACCCCTAACACTACACAATAGCTGATGATTTATATGAGAGAAGTATTTTCTAAAACCTGTTATCATAAATTGAGAATAGACTTTTTAATACATACATATTCAGAGAAAAAAAATTAGGCTGAAAATTAACCAAAGGCTATGTTATCTAAATTATAATAAGATATTGTCATCTTAACATATTGAAAACTAGAGAGGGATGAGCAAGAGACTTAAAATGTAGTAAGAAAGTAAAAGCAGCAAGAGATTGACTTGAATGTCATTATCTTATTGCCTTTTGGAACTAAAAATGTATTGTTTCTCATATAAAGCAAAGCACTGAAAACTATTTGGCAGCAAGGTTATTATTTCACATATAATTACATCTCATACAGAGGTACATTGGCAGACATGTGGTGGCTAAATTGTCCATTTTCAACTGGAAAAAAGAAATGTAGTTCTTTTTTCACTTACATCAGTCAAGTAGATAGCCGCCCACAGGAAGAGATAAAGACTTATTTGACACTAGATCTATAACCAATGATTTTAGTTATCACTTGAAATTAGTGAGAATTTTGAAATAGGCTTAAGAATTTTTGAAGAGCAATTTGGCACCACAGTGAAATAACAGATGAAATGCAAAAGTGAAAAAAAAAAAGAAAAGAAAAGAGAAAATGCTATTTTCATTCTGTGACTGTGTTTGGATTTAGAGATTTCTAAAATAGGATTTCTCATAGACAGATAACCTCTAGAAGTACAGATATATTAATTTATCATTTTTTAAAATAAATTAAGCATTTGATTAAATTATCTTCTCTATAAACCAATTAGATACATCCTGACCGAGTCAATGAATATACTAAAACATTATCCAGGATGCCAACAACTAAGGGTATTATTTGCAAAATCCAGGCAACTAAACTCTAACCCTCTAATCTGCCTGTTCTGAATATTTATTCAATCATCAGAAGAGTTCTGGTAATTATAATTTTAGACTAAGTATGATCTGCTGGTATCTGTAATATAGATGTAATACCAAATATTTATATACTTGAAAAACTGGAGAAAATATTACCATCTGAATTCCTTTTAGGGAGAAATCATATCTATATGAAAAAGAAAACTTGTGTCAACTAAGGTATGCAGGGTAATATTCCGAAGGTATGTTCAAGTTATAAAAACGTGCCTGTAAGTTGCCATGTATAAGATATGGAGGGGAGTTTTTTCCATTTTGGGGGTTGAGAGGGAAGAGAAGAGATGGAGATGATGGGAAGAGAGGCTGGACCTAAGGAGATGGAAGCTGGTTGTTCACTATGACAGGCCTCACAAACTTCCAAAGTTCAGTGATATCAGCTGAACTCACAAAATGTTGAGTGGATGTGTGTGTGTGCATGTGTGTGAATAGATAAAATATCTGACTTTCAAGGATAAGGGAGCATGCAACAGAAAGAACTGCAAAAACATGAGCCCTAGAGAATTCTCAGGAATCATGGGGAATGATAGATTTAGACATTCTCAGGTCCTAGAACTGAAAGTTTGAGGTAAATTCACTTTGCTCTTCAAAGAATAGAGAGACAGATGATATGATATTGTACCTAGAAAAACCCATGGATTCATCCAAGAGACTCCTAGATTTGATAAACGAA
>VBSM01000605.1:36155896-36177377 GCA_008086735.1 Cheirogaleus medius | reverse complement strand
AAAGAAAAAAAAAAGAATAGACAGCAATCAACTACAGAGAGCCTGTTGCTCAGTGAATAGTTCCTTCTTTACACCCATGATCTTCCATCGTTAAGTAAACAATTTTCACATTAGTTAGGCTTCTGATCTCACCTTCCATGAATTCTGAGTTTTCAGTGTATAGTTGATGTCATAATTATATATAACCACTGAAAGGAACTTTTAAAATGTGAAAGAGACTTTGAGGAAGAAAATGGAAGTATAGACAATAAGCAAGTAAATATAAGAAGGATAAGAGAATACAGAGTGAGCATGTTGAATAATATCCTTCCATCTCCCATGAGATAACTTTTCCTCTGAAAAGTCCTCAAATTCCCAACTGTTTACATTTTCATGATCACTTTTAGTAAGAGTTTCTATTTCTGCTGACCTACCTCATCTCTTACAGCTTGTATATACTGTTCACAAACAGTGTATCATAAACACAACCCCTTTTCCTGATTTCACAGGGTAGGGGCGGGTATATATGTATAGAGCATATAAATATAGAAACTTTTACTGAAGATATGGGGTAATATGAAGATTAAATTTCAGAACCACATAGCAAATGCTTTACCATATAATACTAAACACTTTTGACCACCAAGAATTTCCACCACCTGTATGTTAAGCAACCATCCTGACTCTTGCTCAGAATGCTTTTCTCTTCACTCCCTCTACCTTATCACCTACTTTTTGCTCTTTCACCCTTAAATTCTTTTTTTTTCTTTTTTATTTAATTTTTATTTCTGTTTATTACAGGGGTACAAATATTTAGGTTACATACATTGCCTTTGCCCCGACCCAAGTCAGAGCTTCAAGCGTGTCCATCCCTCAGAAGGTGCACACTACACCCATTAGGTGTGAATATATCTATCCCCTCCTCCCCCCTCCCACCTGCCCGACACTCGATGGATGTTACTACTACATGTGCACATAAGTGTTGATCAATTAATACTATTTCACCCTTAAATTCATCTTCATTTCTTACGTGGAGAAGCCTGGCTATATTTTTGTCTTGGAGTTTTCCTTGATATCATACCCTAGAAATCTTACTTTGTGATCAATTCCATCTACACTTGAAACAAATCATACCACTCACTTAGGAGCAGAATTGTGTTTCAGGGTAGCATTTTCTCTCTCCTCTACATGTAACTTTTCTCAAGGGCAATGGCAAGGACCTGCACTTTTAGTACATCTCCTTCAGTTCTGCACATTATTGGGTTTCAAGCATAATAAATGCTTGACAAAGATTTAACAAATTTGGGGACCAAATTCAGACAGAAGCATGAATTATAGTTATCTTTCCTTATAATATTGTTTGACTTTGCTACTTATGATAGGCTACTCATTCGATTTTTTATGCCTCATTTTCCTCATCTGCAAAATGGAATTAAATAGTAATATGCTATGCATCTCTTAGAAAGTTACTTTATGTATCCGAAGAAATACATATATGAAATTATTTTGAGAGCGGAGAAGTATCCTACAAACAATTGAGGACATTACTAATCTTTATCTTCCACACTGCAAATAAAACTTGTATACAGAATATTTAAGCATTTTGTGAGAATAGAAGTTCTGCTTTTATAAACACACACACACATACACAGAAAGAGGGAGAGAGAGAGAGATCAGTAGAATCCTGTATACAAATGCAAATATCTGTAACTTATGATGACTAGTATATTAGGGCAATTCTTACAACAATCAAATAATCTACTTCTTTATTTCTCATATTGCAAAACCATCTCTTCAGTATCAGGGGCATTTTCCTTCTGAGATGAAATTTTGTCAGCCTAACATTACCTTCTCTTTAATTCTCCCTTGCTATGTCTTGCTAGATGCCTGAGAAGGACAAAGCTGGGACACTAAAGGACCATCATGACATTTATCTAGGTCTCTGGGATAAAAGGAAAGTTGGAGGTGGAACCCATCCACGATTAATCATGGATGGTGATGTCTTTATTGGCTACTGACCTTGCAACGAGTTGCATGAGTTATAAGAAGGTTCTCTGTTACCCCAATCCCTATTTTCTTGAAGGAGGATATAAATCACTTGAGCCTCATGAATTTCTCATATTTACAAAGTATACTTCCAAATTTTCCACAGAGGATGCAGTGTAGCCACTTATTTTTCCAATTTAAAAAAAATAATTTTTCAGCTTGTTCAGATGTCACATAAGCAGGCCGATGATTGAGATGATCTGGCTGAGAGTGACCCGAGGATCCAAGGTGGATGTCAGCAAGAAGCCCAGAGAGAAGCGGATAGTTTCCATCATCCCCATTTTGAGGTTGTTTGCATTACTTCTTCTCTAACCTTATGCTCGAAGCAACAATCATGGTAGATTGCCTTATTCTGTTCCATTAAGAACTGAAGCATGCAATAAATCAAATTCCATAGTGACATATCTTGCTTCAGTGGCATGATAAGTTGCTTCTTGGCTGAAATTCAGATGAAGAATATCTGGATTTTGTAAATACACTTCTCCATATGTTCTTGAAACTTAAACTTAAAATTTAAGTATTATATGGTGCCTGGAAAAATTAATGAAAAAAGAAAAGAGAGAGGGAATGCATCCTTCAGAAATACCAAAAGATTTCAGTGGGCGAATGCCATAGTGTGGATTCTAAATAAGTTTGTGTGTGTGTGTAATAATGCTCAGGAGGAGAAAAGTAGTTTAAATGTATTCACCCTTGCTCTTAAAGATTCTACTTATGAAATGTAAATATCCAAGACCACTATACAATAACACACTACAACCCAAGTGTGTATTCTACCATGTTGGAAAAATAGAGTTATACTAAAGTAGAATTTCTCTCAAAAGAGATAATCCTAGTTTTGTTTCATTAGGTCCAGGAAAAACCTATGCTGACAAAGATGGTGTATTAGAGAAACTTTTAACACAATTTCAAAATTTCAAGCAATGAAAAGGAGTCTAGTCACAGACTAACATGAAATTCACATTTTGAAAGACATGGTATTAAAATATTTAGTCATTAAAGAGATATTTATCAATATTTCCTCTGCCTGATTGCTATTTTGTGACATTCATGGACACAGCAACGTATATAATAGAATGTCATTTAAATCCCAAGGGTTCTGTTACCCGTGGACAAGATAAAAATACCTGTACATGCAAGTAAGACACAGGGTAAACTAAGGGAAGTGAACCATGATTTAGTAATTTAGAGCACAACCTTTTGTTTTAATAATCATACAATTTTCATGATAGATCCAACATCTGACCCCGTCCTTGGAAAGAAGTGGTAATTTGATTTGCAGAGAATGGGAGACGTGTCAGGTAGTAACAACTGCAGAAATTAGCCACAGGGACAGCAGTAGTAATATCTGACATTTAATGTATGTTTACTGTATGCTAGGCGTCACCATGAGCATTTTCATGTTTTAATTCATTTCATTTCCACTCAAGCCCCAGGAAGCGGAACCATTATTGTCACCCCCATTCAACAGATGAGGAACAGAAGCACAGAGTGTGTAAATAATTTGCCCATGTGAGTGAGTGTCAAGCTTGGTATTCAAACTCAGTCTGGTTCACACCCATGCTATTTTCAGTGTTGAGTGGACCAATTGGATTTTGAGAGAATAAAGGGATAAAGCTAAACAGCACATATTATGGAGGATCTCAGACAATGAGGACCCACTGAACATTTATGAGTGGAGAAAACTAGAGTCTTTAGAAAGACATCTGACATCCACATGTATATTAGATTTGGAAGATAAGCTTTGTAATCAGAGGGACTGGTTAAGCAGCTATTGCAATAACCTAAGCGGAAGAAACGGGAACTTGAAATTGTCAAGAAAAAAATGCTAGAATGCAGTCCAATCTTCTTTTCTCAATTTAAAATGATATTTACCTCCCACAACCACCACTGGGTTATCTAGACTGAAGGAATGACAAGATAATCCATCAAATAGTATATTTAGTCTTATTTTCTTAGTGAATTAAGTTGCTTCCTTGGAGTAAATTACAAACCTATGGAGATTATTACTTAATTGCATCAAGGTAATAATACAACAGCTGTGCCTAGTGGCCTGAAGGAATTAACACACCTTTGAAGAATTAACTAATATGTATGCAAAAAATCAAAACTTAATAACACACAAACGCTCTGGGTAGATATTTCCAATTTTTGAGAATGCCCACAGTTTTAAAAACTTTACAAGAACAATTTATTATTGATTGATACTCAGTAATTATTACGTTTTAATAACAATGGATATTATATGTCTCGTCTTCACTTTTAAAGTTAAGGTCCTAATGATTTTTGTGAAATTCTTATTCTGACATTATATTTAAGAAGGGTTCTTGTCTAACTTAAAAGTTTTTATGTGAATTTTCACTTAATTTTTTTTCCTTGCACTTTGAGAAAAACAAAGCAGGATTTCACTGGTTTGTTTTTGGTGCCATCTGTGTTATTAGCAAAGAAAAGCTAGCATAAACTTAAAACAATGCAAGAGAAAACTATGTAAAATTAAGCCAAAACTGTCACAATGAAGCTGCTAAATTTCACAGAGACCAAATTCCAATACACTGAAAATGTTTCTTGGGCCTGCCTAGAATTTCTCACCTCATTAGGTGTGAAAAACATAATTTGAGCACTGTTGTTTGTTTTTTGTGTTTTTTTTTTTTTTTTAATTTTGTCCATGATGAGAACAGTTGGAGAAACAAAGCTCTTTATAGCTTTTAGGTCTGGTATTTGGAGAAGTGAAAAAAGTGATTGAAGGCTGCACCCTTTATAGATTCTGGGCACTTGCTCGGTGGTTGTTTTTGAATCTTCAAGTCATTTATGAAATAATTAATTCATTCCCACATTTTCACTTCTTTCTAGAACACAAAATTTGCACTCTCTTTATAAAAGAAAAGGAAGGGAGATTGACAGTCAAAATATCTGGTCAAATATAATATTCCAAGACCAGATCCGAGGTCCAGAACTCCTGCTTTCTAAGTCAAACTGTTCAACTCTATATACTGAATTTTTAAATATTCCACATCTTTAAATTTTAGGAATACCTGTCTGCTTGGCAGACATCTAGGTGGGATTTAACTGTACGTGCATATTAATGCATTCAATTTATAAAGGTTGAAAACTCTGACTCATTGCCCATCAAGTTAAAGCACAAATTCAAGATTTTTAAGTACTTAATCTGTACCATGTAATGAGATTTATATTACAAATTGAAAAAAGAAGTGCACTTAGGATACAGTCCAAAATAAAACTACCTAGCCTAAGTGTGAATGTGTGCTTCCAAACTGTTTCTTTATTTTCCACACATTCTCCCCCAGTGTCTATAAATGGAACATCTTTTATTATCCCCTAATCCTGTACCACAAAATCCTACTTTCCTGCAAGGAGTGTAAAATTCTATGTCATACCACTAAAATTGGGCATCTTTTAATAATAATGTTTAAGAGCACTCTGAATTTTGACTCAAACATTTCTCCTTACTTACAAGAACAGTAGAGACCACTGAATTACACCCACATTTGATACATATAACCATCACACATTGCCATGGCAACTTGTCCTTTTTTTCTGCAAAAAGTGAAACATGGTTCAAGAGTGAGTAATACAAAAGGTCATTTCATCTTCCAATACCCAAAATATTTTTATACTCTACCTCCCACATACTCCCACCCTCAAAAGCAAAGGACTTTGAAGATTAGAGTAATAAAGGGTAATTATAACAGAGCTTAATGAAGTTGGAAACTAAGGTATTTTATATTAGTGAGTGTGTTATAATTAACTCTAGTAAATGATACCAAAATGAGTATTTTAGCATTCACTATTCTAGGCAAAAACCTGAAGGGAGAAATCAGTGTAATCATGCTTTCCTCCATAAAATAAAGGGGAGGAATAAATCTCTGTTATTACGCTAAAGCACAGTTTCTAATATATTTTGTTGAGAAAAAAAAAAAGATGCCAAGGAGGGACTACCTACCTCAGCTATAGTATTTATAGAGAAATGGTAACTTCCAGGCAATGAGATTAATGTTGATAGATAATGTCCTATGGATATTTCAGAAGACACGGTATTGATCCATTGTCTGTTTACTTAACTAGAAGATAATAGTTTGGTTTCATTAGAAGGTTGACACACTTAGGATATGTAACTTTTTTCTAAACAAAAGGAATCTTCTTTTATCAGCTGGGGAGCAGTACTAGAGGAAAAAGGATGGGTGGGATGGGAGAACACAGATTTATTGCCAACAGGGCAATGAACAATTACATGATCAGTAACATACTAGAGTTTGTGAAGGAGTACAAAAGACATTCTTGTCCTCACTGAGCTTATACTATATATAGGAAGTGAAAAACCAAAACTACAGAATATTTAAGATGAATCTTGTCAGCATGAATCTTGTCAGTCTTTTCCCTATGACAGTTAAGCAAGTGCTCCTGCCTCAGGATTCTCAGACGAAAGGGTGTTTACCAGACCTGGGATCTTGGTGAACAGGGCAAGTTAAGAACTACACTTCATTTTCATTTCAAAGTTTCAATAGGAAATGCAATGTTGAGACCAGAAACTAAATAGAAACACATCATTCCATTTTTTTTCCTTGTGCTAAATATATATATATATATATATACACACATATACACACATACAAACACATACACACATAATGTAGAATATTCCCTTTATCAGAAACATTCATCTTCTTGCTATTTATATATAACCAAATCTCCATGGGTTGGGGGAGAAGCTAGGGATATAGCTATTTGTGCAAACTCTCAAACCTCCAAAGTCTAAGGTACATTCTATTGAAGTAAGAGCTGCCATTTTGAAGCTCTTCCTCCCCAAGGTCTTTTTGTGCACGGTAAATTGCCACAGGAACGTAGAATGTAATACTTTTTTGTGGGGGTTATATGTGTTTGGGCTTGAATGGTCAGCCAGTTTTGAAGACACCTCTTATATAATCCAGGCACCATTTTCCCATTTTAGCCACAATGCTTTCACGACAAATTGTCGAATATACTCTATTCCGCTTGCTTCATCTCCCAGTCTAGCCACACTATCAGGAAGAAAATGAGATTAGCACAGTTTTTGAATCATGCTGACTGCTAGTGTCACTTTTCTTTGTTCACTAACTATTCCAGAATACTAGCAGGGATAAACAATGGGATTACAGGTCTATATGTTCAAAAATATATCCTTTTCTAAAATTAGGAAAGTTTTCTATCTATAATATCCTAACTTCTAATTTTCTTAAAGATTATTAAATGTTATTGACAGTAACATTGAGAACACTTCTAAAAATTCTTTAGACCTCAGAAAATAATGATGCATACCTACGACCAGATCAGAGGAGACATGATGAAGCAATGCAAAAGTATTTTGTTCCCAAAGTGCCACCACTGGAAGCCCTGTCATATTGCATGGCAAAGCTTTCCCTCAAGCCCACCTAATAAGTTTATGACTTAAAAGCTACTTCAGGAAGGGTATACTCTCACTGCCCTCCCCGAACTCACCTTTCTACTCACGTCAACTTCTTTCTTCTTTCTCTCTTCCATGTCTGTGGAGGGGTGGACATAAAATTGGATATTTTAGGACACCATGTCTCATAACCCTGAGATTGATTTTCAGACACAGAGAATTGCTTCCAGTTGTATGAGCCTGGATAATTCCTGGTTGGATATTAACATATGTTAAAAAAGAAAATACAAAACTGGAAAGTGGGAGTAAGTTTCCAGCCTCAGATGTTGAGAAAAGGGAGAGTGACAGAGATGAGCATTAGTGCCACCGACATAGGAGCTGTCCAGGACGCAGAAAAATTTCACTATTTGGATTTAATTACCATGGTCCCTTTTCATCCACCGAGGTGTTTCAACTAAGAAAATTTAAGGACAACTTGTCATCATTTCTGTTTCATACTCATCAGGAAAATGTCTGATGATTTTGCTTCCCAAGTAGTTTCTCTACTGAAAGAAGTGCATTTTGCTGAAAATTTATATTTCTAATAGGAGCCACTTCACCAAATCAAGTTCTCAGTATTGAATACTTAACCTATACCATGCATGGTTCTAACACTAGGTATGAATTTGTTTAATCCTCACAGCAACCCTATGAAGTAGTTGTAGCCAACACTCTTTCTCTCTTCCTGCTATTTTAAAAACCCCTTCTCTTACGTGGGAAGTTCAGTCTTTGTGGCTTCCTTGGTCTCTGATTGTCTGATCATCCTGACCCACATCAGGCCTAAAACAGGCCAATTCACTTGCTAAACCCTTCAACAAGAAAGAACTGGAGAATCTGCTCATTTCACTACTAATACTGTTTCCACATACATCGTTGTTGAAAATTGATCTTGTATAGTCTAGCAGATCTTCTTCCATTACTGCTCCGGGCCTCAAGCTATGCTGAGTTTACGTTCATATTTGCAGTTGTTTTCCTGAAAGCACAATACAATGCCAGGAGTTCTTATTCCTAAATGGCCCAGCACCACTGGTACCAGATCTACCCTCCTCAATACTTAGGTCCTAGGATTCTGCTCAGGTCACTGGATTAAAGTTCCCTTTTGAAGCCATCAGTGTCTTATCTTTCCTACAGCTTGTATTGTAGCCATACAAGTCTATCCTAATGGGTTTCCCTAACTTCTTACCCAAGAAATCATGAATTTGAGATCTTGGTCTCTTATTCTACAGAAGGTTCCTGGACCCCACTTGCAAATTGGTTTTTCTGTCTCCGTATTTAGCGTATTAAGTGGGATTGTGTCGGCTTTGCCTTTGTCAGGGTATAGAAGGTTCTGTTACACTTTTCTCCAAGTATAATAAGTGAAATAAGACCTTTACATAACCTGAAGGCCACATAGTGTCACTTCCATGAAAAAGATAGATGACACATTAAATCCTTCTTGATGTGGTGAGCATTGTGGAGGGGAAGGGCATACCTCTAACCCTTGCTAGGGAGAGGCAAATATATAAAATGTAACCAAAATGTTAAAAAAAAAATATTTATCAGGTGTCAGGCAGGTGGGAGGGGGGAGGTGGGGATAGGTATTTATATACATAGTGAGTGAAATGCACACCATCAGGGGGATGGACACGCTTGAAGCTCTGACTTGAGAGGAAGGGGGTACAAGGGCAATGTACATAACCTTAACATTTGTACCCTCATAAATGCTGAAATAAAAAATTTAAAAAAATCTTTCTTGACTAAAAATATCTGGAGTTATTTATTTTTACATAAACTTGTATTACTGTCACCTATACATACACTCATTATATTTAAGTAATTGGTGTACTTATTTCAATTTCCCCCTAAGAAATGGATCCACTTTTTGTGCACTAGAATGATCCAAACACATCAAGATAAAGGAATAAAACTAGAATTGTGTTGAACTGAGGAGAATACGCCACTCTGCATCCTCGAGTCATACTAGGCTACCTCCTTGAATACGCCAGGTTCTCTCTGCCCTCAGCTTTTATATGTGCTACATATCTTGTCTCAGACATTCTTTTTCTCCTCCCTTTGGCCTGGTCTACTCCCCCTCTCCCCAGAGATCTCAGTGGAACTTCACTTCCTTCCCCAGAGGCAGGAAACATGTATTTATTTTTCACCATTTCGGATCCCCACTGCCTAGTGTGTTATCTAGCACTTGGGAGTGCTCAATAAATAATATTGAATGAGTTAATGCTCTGCAAGGATGGCCACCAGATTCCACCAAGTGACCCCCGCTGTGTCCACCCAGATTCAAACTCGGTCCTTTCCCTCAAAACTGGTTTTCCCTCCACACTTTGTTAACAAGAGACACAATATTCTCCTTATCACTATGAATCAAAACCTTCTAATCCCTCTCTTTCATCCTCTGTTCCAATTACTTTAAACTGTCTGATTCCTGTCTTTATAATGCCTTTTGGAGTCTCTCTTCCTCCATTCTGATCATGCCATTATGTTCTTATGATCTAATATGGAAATTACTGTTATCATCTCTTAAACCGTCACCTAGGATTCAGACTCCCCCAACATTCCAAATGATCCTAAATATCCCTGCTAGATTCAATTCCTAAACTACTACCTTCATTATGTCACTAATGTGTCTGCCAAATCAGGAACAAATGTTCCATTTTTTTTAAGGACCTTCATAATGGTACTCATGCTAATCTCCAAATTACTTTCCATTTACACACTCTAGTGAAAGAAAATTCCTCACTGTTCCAGTAGGCAGAGCATCCAGTATCACTTTTTGGTTCATGGTCACTGCATATTGTAATATATATAATATATGAAACGTCATCCAAGGCTATATTCAAGCCCCGTGTCTACATGAAGACATCTGTCACTAAGCTATGTGAATATCTTGGTTATCTCAACACCCTTACCAAAAAAAAAAAATCATTTTGTACAACAATTTTCTTGCATTTCATTATAACGTATCCTTTATGCTTTCGTAATTATTATATGTCATCTAGGGATCATTTGTAATAACAGTGGCCATCTTTATGATTTATTTTTAACCAACCATGTCACTAGAACAATATTACATACAATAGATATTCCACAGATTCTTGGAGGAATGGCTCTACTCATTCATTCAGTAAATATTCGTCCAGTAACTACTATGTATCAGGCACTGAGTATATAACAGAAAAGAAAATAGAGATTATATTCTAATGGGGGATGTTGAAAACACAAAAGAAAAAAAGTAAAAACATAATCTCAGGTAGTGGTAAATATATGGACTGCATATTAATAATATCATATTTACATTAAATAGTACTACAAGTACAAACAGCCTCTTGGAGTCATGTGTTTTACTTGACAATTCTTACCTTCTCTTATCACTACCTCTAAATCAGTCATCACTTTCACTGCTTTTTAGGCATGGATTAGGTCCTTGTTTGTGCAAATAAACGTTGGTGAGACTTAATGTCTTCGAACCAGTAGAACTGATATATTATTTTTAAGAATTAATTACAATTGAACATATGCCAAAAGTACATAAAGAAAAGAAGCTCTGGCATGCTATACTGCCAGAATAGAAATAGATTTTGGACTCGATTCAGTTCCTAGTAAATTAATGTCCAAAAGCACACAGAAGCAAATGTGCACACATTTGTAATCTCAGCAAAGAGGCGAGGGTACACACAGGCCCTAGAATTTCATCTTTTCCTCCTCTCCAGAGGGTAATCTCATCCATGGTCTCTATACAGTATTTACCAATCATAATCTCTATGATGCTTCCTGAAGTCCATTCTTTTAAAGGACTCTGTGTACATGAATTGGGAGTGTGATTTTATTGTTATTTGCAGTAAGGGACACATTTTACCCCTTCTCTACAGTGAAAATGAGTCACAGCGTGCTTAACTCATTGGCCTCCATAAGGACCTACAGTGTGATGCTCACTGAGCTATTTACTTTTATTAGAAGAATCATAGTTGTTGTATATATGCATCACATCTTATCAGGTTACCACTCTGTGCCAGGCATTGTGCTCAGCTCTGAGGATGCTGAAATTAAATGTTACAGTTCCTGCTGGAAAAGAGTTCGCAGTCTAGTGGGGATGACAAAACCCACAAATGACACAAATGATCTGCTATGATGCTGGCTGATATATGCAGTACTAGAAATACAAACAGCACACTTTCAAGGAATTTCAGAGCTGGGAAAAAAAAAACAACAAACACCTTAACATCATTGACTCCAACCCAAGTGAGAGAAAGGAGTTCCACCTACCATGTTTGTTCCTAAAGAATGACTGGAACTCAGGTCCTTTCCTATCAGGAGGACAGTCACCCCACTACTACTTTCTAATTCAACCATTTGCTAAAAGGTTGATTTTGTCATCTAAGATTGGGTGGTTTGCGCAATCACTCAATTTGTTTCAATATATAAAATGATTTCAAATGTGTTCATATAGTAACACAAATTATTTTTAGTTAATATCTCACAAACTGTGATGATAAATATTTGTCATAGGTGACATTCAACACCCTGTTAGTCCTTTCTAATTTCCTGGCTCCTCCTACTGTTGGGGGTTATGCAATTTATTAAATTACTTTCAAGGTTTAGTTCATACTGAACCATAGGCAAATTCTATGACAGAGAGAAAAAGATAAGAGTGGCTATATATACATAACTACTGTTGACTTAAACAAATTATTATTAAACACACACTCTTCTAGTGAGTTTTCTCACCCAAGTATGTGAGATTCTTATCATATGAGTTTTATGTTCTCAATCTATTTCTGCATATATATTGAATACATTTGGCTTTTTTCTTTTACAATTGCTTGTATTACCCCAAACTTTGTGTGTATATGAGTAATTCTGATATGAATGTGTGCATATTGTGTGTGTTTTCAGGACCTAACTCTACAAGCTCAATAGGACTTTCTGTTATATTTTATAAGAAAGCCAAAACTAAATTAGGGCATCTTTTATAACTATTGTAATATCACTTTAGATTTATTAAAGTGATTTTGCTAATGCTTCTTTTCAAAAAACACTAATGCTTTCTGATCCCTGCTATCCTTACTTTTAACAAAGACTATTTTAAAATGATTGTTTCAGATTTTGGCCACTTACGCAGTTTTAAAGTATATGCAATATTCCAAAAGAACCACACAAAAATGGAACATATATAGAGTAGCAATCATATCAGACAGAAAAGAAAAAAACATTTTAAAGCAAAAGAAGAATGTTCCTTATCCAGGAAATATAAAATATTTCTTAACCAATGATAGAGATTTTTGAATTTACAAAGAAATAGCACTTTAAAAAATAATTATTTGTTTGAAGGAATGTTTTTAAAAACATAAACTACAGAAATTAGTTTAAGATCCTATTAATTCAAAATCAAACATATTTTCTTCTTGTGAAGTATCCAGATAATTGGGGTAATTTAAAGAAACTTTTTTAATTACCTGGGAAATTGCCTCAATCTTCCACCTCAATCTTCTATTTCACTTTGCAGATTAAATAGCCTTTCAAAAAAGTAGAACTATTTCCTCCTAACTCTACTTTTGGGTCATTGTAAGTTCCCTGTGGAGTTGTAAGATTAAAGGTGTCAAGGATGTGCAAGAAGATCCCAACTTTTAAATAAATCTGATTTCCTGTTTTAATCAGGTAATTACCATATCAAACCTTCTCAAATTCTGTTTCTCCAAGCTATGAAAAAAAATGGAGTCCTGAATAGTTTCCATGGTAACTTCTACATGTCATCTTTATATTGTTTCGGTAAACTAAAGTTTCCTTAAACACAATTAGCAAGAGTGTCAGAAAAGCATGTTTTTTTTCATTCTTTTCAATTCTAAATTAAGATGCCTCAATTTATGAAATCCTTAAAGTATTTGCTCCCAACATGTACTCCCTGTTCATTGGGACAGGACAGCAGTCATTTTAAGCCACAGGAACATTTGTAACTATATAAGCCTTAAAATTATAAGCCTATTCTTCGGAAAGTCATATTTGAAGAGTAACAAAAATCATAGTTTATCTGACCTGCATATAAAACCATTCAAGGATACTACATTTATCATATTAAAAATGCATCATTAAAATTTAAAAGCAGGTGCAGTTGCTCAATAAGCTAATGGTATAGTCTGAAGACTCCACTCAAGATTATATTGTTGAATTCCCAATTGGATAAGGGAGAAAGAGAAAAACAGAGGGGAGGGAATTTGAATGACCTTGCACCAAGGTGGTAGGGCCTTAATATCCTGTGCTGTAGGCTGTGGTCGAGCTCCACTCTGAGGATCTTTACTGCACTGCATTCTAACAGCTGAGAATGAAAGTGTCCTTCTAAACAGATGAACTTAAAATCGCTTCACCTCGCAGACGAAACCTCTGTGAGTCTCTACACGCAGGTGAATGTGAGCACATATTTGTATTTATGGGGTGAATTTATGGGCTGTTTGACTGTGTGCACCAATGACTCAATGCTTGTCAGAGAACACATTGTAGAAAAATGGCATAAAGAAATTTAAAGAGAAAAAAAACTAGTGGAAGAAAATTTAACCTTCATAAAAGTTGTGTCAATCTATAAACTATTAAATGATCACCTTTATTACTGGTTGGTTTATTCACCTCACATCATCTTAGGAAGAGCTAGACAAGATTTCTGAAATCTATTAATTAGTTTCCTCTAGCAAATATTAACTCAGCAAAATCCTATTCTTTCATTAAATATATTTAGAATTTTAAATTGAAATATCTAAATCTGTATACCTATTCCTTGATTAGATAAAACTAACTTGTATAACCTTTGCTTTAAAAATATGATTTAATGGCAAACTTACTTTATTGTTTTCCATAATTCTTTTCAAACAAAATGTACACATCTAAAGTTACTATAGTTAACATATCTAGTCATTGGTAACAAGAGTACAAACTAATGATAAATATAATTTTCACCTAAAATCTTTTACAGGGGAGATGCCCACAGAGTAGAAATTAAGAAGACAGAGAGAGTTAAAAGAAAAACAGTCAGCAATTACCTTCTCACTCCTTGGGATACTATTTTTAAAGTGGCGATTGTAACATAAAATAGTTGGCATATCTGTATGGGGTCTTGTGGGATGGCATTTTCCATGACAGACATTTTAAATATTATATGGGAAAAATGCATTGTCCCACACTTTGTAATATAAATACTATGGTGTAGAAGTCCAATCTGTAATAAAAATCGATCTACTTACATTGTTTTTGTAGTTGTAGAACCCCTTTGGTTCTCAATAACTATCCTCAATTATTAAAAATAAAACAACCACATCAAAATATCTATTATATTACTATGTTAGCTAAATCATCTGAAATATTATTCTCCCTTTTGGAAAAATCAGTCTATATTTTGAATCTAGAATACCAAAGTAATCTTTCAGAGGCAAAAGCATAAAAATCTAAAATCCTTAAATATTATTTAAAGTAATCTTTCCATTTTCCCAGATAATCTAACATTATTTCCTAAATTTGTGCTTTGGGTTTCAGTGATTTTAGGAACTGTGTCTCTTCCTTCTTATTTATTGTATTTTCTTGATCTTTTCACATTCCTCTTCCTCTGGTTGCTCTCTGTAAGCAATTATTTCCTTGCATATATAAGCTGATCTAATACCCTACTGTGAGATAATTTACAGTTCTTGTGAAATATCTATCAATGTGCCTACTTTTTTAATGTAATGGATTTAAGAGATACGCAGCTTGAAAGATAAACTTCAGTAGATGCATTTTACATTAAAAATTAGCATCTCCTTCCCTTCTAATGCTGAATACCTCAACATTGACCATAACACCATTTTCTCTTCCACCAACTTTGCATACACCTACACTGTATCACAAAAAACAAGATATCCTCCTGTTTACTTTTTCAAAAAATCATACAGGTTTCATGAAATTTGAACAGTTTTATAAAAGAAGGAAATGTATTACTGAATGTGAAAAGTTAGAAAGCGATTGATTATTTTGCTCCAGTGAAATACTTTTGTTGGCTATTGTATTTTGTTAGTAGGAATTAAGTTCTCAAATATTCATAATACTTGGTTACTACTAAACCATTTGGGCAGATCATTTAATCTAGATGAAGATAAGATTTTCACTGAAAAAGGATAGGCTGAATGAACTAAGCATCTATTCATTTAATTATTTTGTTTGTTTGTTTGTTTGTTTAATAAGCCATCATTTAGCATTTTCAGTGTGCCTGGAACTACTAGGTGCTTATTTTCATATATACTCTCTTTAGTCAAAAGAAGCCTGGAAATTCTCAGCTGGAATTTTGGAGTAAATTTTTAGAGACAATTTATAAAGATGTAGGCAAAGTTAAGAAAAATCAACAATGATTTTTCACATCTTCAAGATTAGAAACAGTGGAAATTTGGAAAGTCATTAATCTTACCATTAGGCTTGGAGGAGCAAGAGAAAAAGATGGTATAACCGGAGCCTGGTTAGATCTGTAGCCATGAGGGTGTGAGGAAGGAATGCCTCCAAACGGGACCTGTACAGTCTAGAGTCCTACAGCTACAGAAGCAGGAAGTTAGTAAACAGCAGGAGACTACATACATGAGCCTTCCTCTCCTGCCCACCACCTTCTTGCTGTGCTTCCCACTGGCTGAACTCAATGGGAAGCTGGAGAGAAGGAAGCCCAAGTGATGTAGTCCACAGTCAGCCTTCAAGAACACAGGGCAGGACAAAGAAAGGCAGAGAATTCAGAAAGGGAGTTGCAACTGAGAATAGCAACCAGGGTGCTGAAGATAGAGCATGAATAATAAAAGGGGCTCGCAGATTAACAGGTAGTTGGATATGTAAATAAATATAAGCAAATAATGTCGATACCATGAAAGTGCTATACTAGAAGAAATTTATTAGTAATGACCCAAAGCAGGCAGGAATTCATTTCCGTTGATTGAGTCCGTGTTGGCTTTATGGATAATTGGAGCAGCCAGAACCAGGAGCCCAGTGAACTGAGTTATCTTAAAGGGCACAGCAGATGAATGAGCTGCAGTGATACAGCATGAGGGTGAAATTCCAAATAGCCAAATTTAACAATAAAAAAGTAAAGTGGATCAATATAAAGGCCTACACTCTGTACCCTTTAAAAGTGCATCTTTATTTCTTCACTCAAAAATATCTAAAGCATTTACACATTCCAGATGTTGTGCTAGGTTCTCATGATGTCTAACATTTAGTTAAAGATATCAACCGATTGAGGATGTAGAGGATGATACGGAAGCACATAGTAACGGCACTGAATCTACCCAGGTATCAGAGATGATGTCCATCAGGAAGTGATGATAAGTTGAGACCCAAAAGATGACTAGAAATTATTCAGTTGAAGAAAGAGGGAGAGCTTTCCAGTTAAGAAGCATCTATAAATGTGCAAGGATGAGAGAGAGCATTGTATGCTCAGAAAACTGAAAAGAGTTGAGTTTGAGGGGACATAGGGCATCCATAATAATGTGTGTACATTTTAGGGGCACTTACTGTGTGCCAGGCACTTCTCCTAACTCATTCCACTTAATTTTTAAAACACTTAATATTGTGAGGGGGAACTACTGTTGTCTGTATTTTATAGTGGAAGAAACTAAAGAGCAGAGAGGTTAAATCACACCAGTAAAGTAAGTCCTGGGAGTGACATGATCAATTTTGAATGTTAGAAAGATCCCTTCAATAGCAAGAGAAGGAGTGGATCAGAGGAGTGTAGGACTGGCTGCTGGGAGACAAATTAGGAGATAATTGCATTAGAGCAGATGGTATTTGATGATGACTTAAACTAAGGCAGTGTGGCTTATGTAATGTAGAGAAGAAAGAGATGTAGTTGACATCACAAAGATGGAACCACAGGATAGGGTCACGTAAGAAGAACAAGATGCAGAAAATGAGAACTCTAGGGAGAGCCTAAGTTTATGGTTTGGTTAACTGAGATGAAAGCAATACCATTAACCAAAATACAAAATAATAAAGAAAAAATTTGTAAGAAAAAAACTGGGTTCCTTTATAACATGATAAGGGGCACTTATGAGGCATGAAGTGGAAAGTGTCTGGAAACAGTAGGATAAATGCAGGAATAAATGGTAAGAAAGTTGGACTGAAGCTATATATGAGGAAGTCATACTCATAGGTGATGCACCTATTTAATGAGAAAGAATGAAATCCTTGAAGGAGAGTAGACTGCGTAACATGTCAAGAGAGTCAAGGGTAGAAGCCTGGTGAATATGCTAGCATTGAAAGAAGAGGCAAGGGAAGCTAGACAAAAAGCAAGACACAAAAGTTACAGAGGCAGGAGAAATGATTCTTACTTATGCTAAGCAAGAACAGAATTTCAAATAAGGATGGAGAGACATCATCAAATATACCATAGATGAATTCAGAAAATAGTCTTGGAGCTTTGGAATTTGGAGGTCATTCATAAGCTTTCCTGAAGTATTAACAGATTAGTAGCAGAAAACATCTTGCCACAGGCCAAAAACTAAACAGAGAAGAACTTCCCCATTCTCCTCCCTTGCCCAGATAAAACCAAAAATAAATAAAATACCAAGAAAACTGTCTTTAGTGAAAGTAAGAAATGACCACAACTCCAGCCCACAAACTTCAAAACAGCTCCAGATACAGTGGAATTTCGGCAAAATCAATGGAGCTGATCCCCATTTGTACAGACCTCATGCATCACTGATTTCTTTGATGTACATCCCTGTTCCTTGCCTGTAAAAAGAAGTCCCAAAGTCATGAGCAAGCTTCAGGGGGTTTCCTGGATCTGGCTCTACATCTCAGAACAGCAGGGACACCCAGGCTGAAGAAAATTTATGGACATATCAAAAAATAGGGTGTGATAATAGCAAAGTGGTGAAGGTGGGGTAGAGGCAATGGGTTTGCAGCTGCTGATCACAGTCAACTGAAGATGATGATCAGCCTTCAAATATCCAAGACCATGCAGGGCTGCACACACCCAGGTTAAAGAACAAAGCAGATTTGGAGAAAAAGTGTTCAGAAACTCCACTCCTAAATTGAAGCTGCCTGCTCGATTCTTCGGGTTAATTCCTCTACTCTTTCACTCAAAATTCTGAAAAATACCCAGCTTTATAAAGTTTCCTTCACTCAAAGATGAGAAATCAACATAAAAGAACCACCATAGAATTAAACAAAACTAATTCACTGAAACACACATACACACACACACACACACACACGCACACGCACATGCAGATTACACACCAGCCAATAAAGGAAGCCAGGAAGCAAAAGGACATTTCAAACAGACCCTTCGTTATTTCAAAAAAAGTTAAATAGGCAGCGATGGGTAATGGTTTAACACACGGACTCTCACACAGTCTGTGTGGGTTCAACCTGAATTTTGCAGTTTATTGGCTGAACAACCTGGAAGCTCTTCATTTCTCTTTCAGCTTCTTTGATGGCAAAATGAAGACAATAATAGATTCTTAACAAGAAGTAAATGATTTGATAGAAATAAAGTGTTTGAGGCTGTACCTGGTAAATACTAAGTATAATGTAAGTGTAAGTACTTATTATTATTATTATCCTCTTTGAAATGAAAGCTCAAAATAAAAATAAGGATTAAAAAAGAGATTATATGACAAAAGACAAAAGGAGATTAAAAGCCAAGTAAATGAACTTAAGAAAGAAATAGTAAAAACAAAAAAAGTAAATAAATCATTGTGAAAATCATAAGCTAGTATAGCAAATACATAAATACTGGAAATATGTGAGGTTGACCCTTTTTGGCATTAGAAAGTATTTTAAAATATCAAATAATTAAAATTTTTACATTTCTTAAATGCAAAGACATTTAAGGTTTTATTTCATGTTCAATATATACAGTATGAAAAAATCATATGCTTCAGACATTTTTACATTTCCTCAATGTATTAGCTTAAATGCACACTTTGAGGCTTTCCTTTTCAATGTTAATAAGCTCTTTTTCTCAACCTCCATCGGTTAAATGAAAAAGAGAGCCAAGTCATAATCAATCAGTGAAGACACTAAATCATCATATTTTTAGGTCAAAACTTTCTCTTTTTCATCAATGCAGCTTATTAATGTCTTTAATTTTTACTTTACTTTTTCAGTATAGATTTAAGAAATAAATGAAAGTCATGGATCTCATCTTAACACCAATGTTTCTGGTTAGGAAAAAACAGCATTTCTAAGATTTAAAAAAGGCAACTTTTGTCTAGAGAAATCATCAGTCCTGGCCATTACCTCCCTGGAGTAAAATTTATTCATTATTCTTAAAACATCTCATAAAGGAATGCCATGTATTTTATTGATAATATGTTATTTTGAATTTTGTTTGAAAGGATTATCTGTTAATTGGTAAAATGGGATAATAAAAATAAGTTAAATGGTTATTTTGTGTAGTCTTTATTTCATCTTAATGTCTGTATTTCACATGCATATTTAATTTTTAGAACATAGTTTTGTTTGTATTTTCCCATAATATTGTACAGTTAGTCTTAGATTCATACCTGAGTTTAACCAACAATTTTAAAAGACTGTAAAGCTAGTTCAATTCATTATAAAAATGTGATGCTCTCACTTTTAAGATGAGAAACCACATATAAGAAAAATATATTAATTTTGAAAATAGACCATAGCTGTTATTTTCTAATAATGTGACATATTCTGCTTCTTAATATCTGCATGCATGTGTGTGTTTATGTGCTTACAATTTAAAGAGAACTGGGACTCTGATGATGTAATTTTTGTTAAAAATATCTTTATAAAGTCTTGGAAATTTTTAGCACTCAAAAGAAATTTCACTGCTTATGAATTATACAAGGTAGCACATAAGTTAAACATGTCACTTAATTTTAAATGAAATTAAGAAACAGTAAGAATACAATGTACCTGAAATTCTGGAACATCAAATGAATAAGTAAACAGTATTGAGGGTAAATAACGTTTATGAGGGTACTTGAGCTGCAAGTAAAGAGCAGTTACATATTTAAACAGAGTCAGTCATCAATGAAGAATTTCTGGAGGAGATGAATTTGTTGGAGCTATGTGCATGAAAAAAAGGAAAGACATTTCTGGTATTTGAATCAATGCTAGAGGGTGGCATTGCACAGACAGGGTGTGAATTGAGAGGAGTGAATTGGAAAGCAAAAAGGGCCAATGAAACAATGTGAGGAAGAGCCATTTTTTAAAAAAATGTGCGGAGACAGTAAAGAAAATAGGAGCAGTAATTAACAAAGCAGGGCAAGGACCAGGAAAAAGTAGCACCTTGGAGGAAAAGTACTAGAGCAAAAAAAGCACTTGAAGCAAAAGGAAAATAGTTATTTGAAAAGGAACAAGTATTCAACTGATCAGTGTTATGAAAAGTTTAAGGACAGGAATGTGCCCCCTCTTGGTTAATTAGGAGTTCACTGGTGAACTTTACCAAAGGAAAGAGCAATAGGAGGTATTAATAGCCATATTTCTGAGTGATTAACACTGGTGATTGTTGGTAATTAAAAGTGGAGAAATATAGACAACTATCATGGACTATTCTCTCTAGAAATTTGGCTGTGAATGAATGGGGATAACTGGGTATGGGGATAAGTCACATAACCCTGGAGTCATAATAATGGTAATAAAAAATTAGTTTTGATTATTCTCAAAGTATTTCAGTGTTTTAGAAAATCCCTGAAAAATGTCTCATTTGCAGTCCTTGAGTATCATGAAATCCACTCTTGCCCCCAGCATATGTGTGTTGGTGTAGTTCTCTTGGTTTTGATGACACATGTTTTCTCTCCAGCTTTGGCTGCTTTTGCTATTGCTAATAACACTAATTTCTTTTATATCAAATGCATGTTAATTTAGTCATAACTTAGGTCACTGAGTACCCTTTTTCCTCCCTCCAAATGGTTGCTGTCTTCTTCCATCTCTTTAACTTCTGCTTTAACAATGTCTTTCTGTAGTAGGAAAACATCTATTAGCCTGAATCGTTCTATCTCTATCACATGGATAGAGTAGCTAGGATTTGTTCCTTCTTTTTTTTATATATATATTTTT
>VBSM01000605.1:36021176-36155796 GCA_008086735.1 Cheirogaleus medius | reverse complement strand
CTATTGCTAACTGCTTGAGGTATCTCCAAATTGTTTTCCACAAAGGCTGCACTATAGTTTTTTTAATAAACATGAAATTAAATGTTTCCAAAATTTGTTGTCATTATTCACTAATGAAAATTAAGTGTTTTATTATTTATCATTAGTGGTCCATTTATGTCATATGACTAATTGACTTTGTATTTTTCTTCTTTGGAAAATTAGTAATGAATTAGAATTCATTTAAGCACCAGATCCTTATAGGTACATGTGAAATAGTTTACAGAATCTATTTTATGTTATTCTTTTTGAATAAAATATTAAATGAATATTAGGCAGCACTTTTTTCCTAAAAATTTTCTATATTCTTTACAAAATTCATATCCAGATGATTTATTCTTTGCTGACTAAAAATGAAGACCATAAGTTTATTAATTGTTAGATTTATATCTGTAACATGAAAGTAAGTAAATCGAATGTAAATTCCATGTCATATGCAAATGTATTAGATTTATGTAACTCAACAAATTTACAAAGAAAATTTAATGGCATGCACTAAAAATTATTTTTGCAGCACACATAACATAAAATTGTTAATGGAAACCAAGGTAATGTCTGAAACTCACACATGTAGAAAAACATGCTTAAAATCTCCACGTTATCCATTCTCATCCTACAGGTATACATAAGCTTTACAGTTTATTATAGCTTTACACTATGAAGAAGGCATTGCAATTTCCTTGAATGAAAATTATTCATTTCAAACCACAAAACCAAACTAAATCCTATCTTCCACAAGACCTAAAAACCTAGAATCACAAGTGTTCACCAAGGCTAGTATCTTGCATGAAATTCAAATCCTACATGAATGCATATATCCTCTGGATTGGACAGTGTCCTGGTTGTTCTAGTGTTACATCATATAAAGTCCAATGTTCTCAACATTTTACAGCAATTTTCATGCTTTCCCTTGTCTTTGAATTAATTTTGTTTAATATTCACTTTAGAAATAGACAGAAGTAATAATTCATTTATTCTAGATGAAACACCTGGTTTATAGAGAACAAGTAATTTATATTCTATGAAAATTAAAATATTGTGATTATAAAACTGTTAGTGAAAATCAAGATTTATTGTTAGAAGACACTCAAATGATATTCTGTAACTTTATAGTTATCCAGCCAAAGGGTAGTTTGGTTTCATAGATAACTATGTTAATAATAATTTTGTAATTTTCCTGCTATTAGTATAGCTTTATATTTAGAAGAATTAGTGAACAAATAATTATCCATCTTGAGTGCAGAGATTTTCTTTCTAACTGTCCTACATAAAATCTTTAGAAAAAATCAAAGCTTTACAGAACAAATGAATTAATTGAGAAATTAATTGGGCCATGTTTCTACATTTAAAAATCAAGTACATTTTAGTGAGTCAGTGAAAACTTACAAAAAATCCATAATCAGGCTGAATATACTAGTAAAATTGTCTCCCTACATTTTTTGGAGATATTTTATGTTCTTACCAAGGATGTTTAACAAATATTATATAGAAATAATAAGAAAGATTTAAATAATGGTGAAATATTTTACATGATTTTCAATAGATAAGAAATACCACTGATTTCCTAGTGATACAGATGCTTTTTGATTAGCTTTAGAATAGAAGGTTCAATCTGCAAAGATTTCACGTTAAGAAATTTTTCAGTTCCTACAAATACTAAATCCATAATGAAAATATAAGAAAGTATGCTTTGTACTCCAGTTGGATAATATTTCACTCATCATTTTTTTCACCGATTTTTAAATCTTGCTTAAATATTTGCATTGCTCAATCTTGTAGTAACTTCCGCTAAGAACCAAAAAATACTACAAGTCAGTCCCAGTTGTCTAGAGGAAGAAATGGAGAGAAAATTAATCCACTTGCTCCCGTGAATCAAAGGTATGTCCAAGGCTCATTGACTCTCTTGAACTTCCAATTTTGGCTTGCAACCCTGAGAAAGAGGAGTAATTTCCTTCACTCCCACATAACAGGGAAGCCCCAGAGCAGTAAACAAAAGGTGTGCTTTCCTAGCTTTGAAATGTTGAGATGGAATAACCACAGATTGATGCAGCAAGAATTGCTACAAGGAGTGACTAGATAGTTGTGGCCCTGGTCCTCAGCTTTCTGTGAGATGGTAATCCAATTTGAGGTATTAGCTGCTGATATTTAGGGGTTGTTTGCTATTGAAGCATAACCTAGCTTATCCTCACTGATATAGAACTGCACCAGAATGGAGTGTTACCATAACAAAAATTTAAAATATGTGGCATTGGTTTAGATATTGGGTTGGGGCAGTAAGGGAGTAGATATTGGAATTTGGAAAAATGGCAAAATATTTGGTAAAACTGTTACCTGCTACAATTTGTGAAGTAGTATGTGCATTTACGAATTTACAGCGTTAGGGTAAAAAGTTAGAAAACAGACTGTACTTTTTGTGCAAATGGCTGCATCTGGCATGATATTACCGGTAGAATAAGATGTGCATTCAGGAAAAAGTACATTGAAAACAGAAATGAAAGGTAATGAAGAGATTTCCAATATTGGGAGACTTACAATTTTAGAATTGGTCACGTTTGTACAACAAACCTTGATTAAAACTTGGTTTTGTGAGAAAGATCAGACTAAAGATGACCTTTACACTTACTGTTAAAACCCCTTAACAGTTTAACGTGACTCAGGAAAGATCAGGTTAAGGTATAGGTTTCCTACAGAAGCTCGATAACCCTAGAGCTGTGGTCCTCAACCCCGCTGGAGGAGGACCAGTACTGGTCCCTGGCCGGCGTATTAGGGGCTGGGTGGGAGAGCCTGGCAACCGCCCTCTCCCAAACCCCCATGTTGGTGGAACAATTGTTTTCCATGAAACTTAGGAAGGGGGGGGCGCACAGCAGGAGGTGAGCAGCCAGGGAAGCTTCATCTGTATTTACAGCCACTCACTCGCTATGCTTGCATCCCCGCCTGAGCTCCATGCCCCCCACCCCCGTGGAAAACTTGTCTTCCACGAAAGCAGTCCCTGCTGCCAAAAAGGCTGGGGACCACTGCCCTAAAGTATCTTTCTTCGACTTAAGAGAGAAGTAGGAAGATGAAAAGGCAGAGAAATATAACCCATCTATGAACTATTCAAAAAAGACATGTCCATAGCTGTGGTTACTGGGCTATGGAACTAACTGAAATCAATTTTTTGAGAGAGCTGTACTGCTAAAGAGATTCCTGAGCCTGGACTAAAAATTCTGTGAGTGCTGGAAATTTAGGTGACTGCCTAGTCCCCAACCTTCCCTGAGCAGGAAGTTGCCTGAGAAATCTGTTCATCAGACAGGGCATATTCTCCAATGCCTTTTCTGATTTAGTCCAGGAGGACAATAGAAAAGGAAGGACTTCCTGCAGGGTGGAGCCAGGAACCACAGAGAAAACTGGATAAAGCAAATTATCCCGAGAGAGTAGTAGGATTGTGTCTTAATCAAGGAACACCCTTTGTGCCCCTCCAGTAGGGGTTTGCACTGACTCTTGCCCACGTGGATTTCAAATTTGCTATAGACATGAGCATGCTGTTTGTCTCCCATTCTTCTCTTCCTAAGTAGAAGTGTTTCGTGCAGTTTTCCCTCCCTGTATCATCGTTGTACATTGTGTAAATGTGTGCAGTGGGGAGGGGACGGACAACTTGTTATATTGGTCTCATCACAAGTATGTCTCCCAGAGATCTTAAACTTTAATCTCAACAGTGTGACTGGAGTGAGTTCAAGAATGGAATGTTGGGTGGGAGGTTAAATGCTACAAATTAGCTCAGTTGCACTTAAATAGAAGCATGGCTCTGACTACTACATCTCTGGGAAACTCCCTAAGGTCATCAATGCTCTTATGGTTTCTAAATCTGGTAAACTATCTATACAGAATCATTCAACAAAAATATCTTGACTTGCTCTCATGTGCTAAGTATTCTTCTAAATGGTGTAGATGACAAAAATGAAATAAAAATAGCCAAAGTTTCTGGACTCCTGAAACTAACATTCTTCGGGGAGAGAGAGAAAGAGAGAGACCACAAGCAAATTGTAAAATTTTTATTATTATAAAAATAAAGTTTGTAAAAATAATACAAACAAACATATGCATAGGTGAGTGGATGGATGCAACTATATAAAAGAATTGGTAAGTGTGTAAGATAAATTAAATAGGATCTGAGGGTAAGAGATTCAAGGAGGTCAAGGAAGATCTCTTTCAGGTTGTGGCTTACCGCATTAACACACTATTGCCATCTTAACTCTAACTTTGAAGTTTATAACATTACTCATTTCTTTTTTTTTTTAATGGAGATTCTTTCTAAGGATTTTTCATAAAATAAAGGTAATCTCTACCTCTTTTTTTTTCCCCCTTGCCACTTAGAAATATTGGTGAGCCTCTGTCTTCTTTTCTTGCTCTACCTGCTCTCTCTGGGCAACTACATCATTTATTCATTCATTAATATATTCCATAAACATTTTTGAACAAATACTATATACTAGGCACTGAGCTAGGCTCCGGGGAAACATGATTTGCTGTTATGGTGTTTGCAGTAGAATAGGAGATACAGCTGTTAAATAAATGACGACATGAATAATTATTTAATTATGATTGTGATAATGCTAAAAGGAAAAGTACAGGCTGCTCTGAGAGTGTGTTAAGGATATCCAGAGAGGACGGGGCAGCTGGGGAGCTTTCTAGACAGAACACCCTGTGCAAAACCATGAGGCAGATAGAGCGACTTCTAGACCAGTAACCCTTTGAAGGGAGGGATTGAGAATGCCTCTAATTTCTATTTGTATCAATAGCACTAGCACAGCATTTGGAGCAAAATAAACACTGAACAAATTTTTTAATTAGTGATGAAGAAAAATAAAGCCAGGGAGAAAGCTATTGGAATAGTCGAGAAATTAGCAAAGATTATATATAGTATAATTTATATAATGTGAGGTGCTAATGAAAATCTGTTAATTCTTTTGTTAGGAGCAAAATATTATTTAAAGACAAGTGTGAACTTTATGAGTAACCCATGTGCTGTATAGAACTAAACTAATTCTCAAATTCAAATTCAATTCTCAGGACTTATAAAAGAAATTATTTTTTTCTTGCTATCTGAAATGAATGTATGTTAAAAAGAAATATGGGCTGGGTTTACTTATGTAGTACTTCTAATATAAAGTTGGGATTTATAGCCTACATTAATTATATAAGCTATAAAACAATGGTTCTGTGCTCTGGCTTTAAAAATCACTTCCATTCCGTAGTAGCAAGATGGTTTCTTGTTGTTGGTGGTTCTGTTTTGTTAAAGATAGAAAGAAAGAATGAATTTAAGAGTTCTATATCTTCCCAGTCTGAGACCTACTTATCACTTTACACTAGGTAGTACAATTTAATTTCAAACTGCTTTTTCATATATTACCACGTAGTCCTAACCTAGAAGGAAAATAGTATAGTTATTCATATCCTGTTTTAAAGCTGAGTGTTTTATAGATTTAAATGGAGTTACATGGTTGCCAGGGTAAGTCACTATTGCAGTTTTGTCTTCTGAATATCTCCCTGAATTCTCTACCTCTTGCCATTCCCACTGCCCCATTCTTACAGGCTCCTAGACCTCTGTGCCTGATCCCACAACTCTTTTGTTGCTTCAGTAACCAGAGTGATTATATTGTATACCAGCAACTGTTATTCCTCCTCTTAGAAATGTTCGATGGAAAGTAGAAACAATTCGTTTTGTATTACAGAGCGATAGGAAGAGGAGTCAGAGTGCAGTGAGTTAAAGAGCAAAAGTAAAGGAAAGAGAGGCAATGAGTGCAGACTGAATTTTCAACAGATTTGGCCAGGAAGGAAAGGAGAGAAAATAGGAGGTTGAGGGAACAAATGAACCAAGAGAAATGTACTAATTGTCAGGAAAAGATCTCATAGGAGTCTGAAGGAATAGGAGAGAAGGCATAGATGAAGGCCTTGGTCTCGAAGAAGAATGGATGAATAGGCTGAATATTTATCTTGCTAATAGAGGAGAGAAGGAAGAAAAGTGGGAGATGGTACAGAGACATTAGAAATTTGAAAAATTACAACATGAAGAAAAACATATTGGATGATTTTTATCTCCTCATTTAACTAGAAGCTAACATTATCTACAGAAAAAATTATAAAAATTAATATATAACTTCTATTATCAGTCATTGAGATTTCCTTTTATTTTATAAACTGAAAAAAATGCATTGTTATTTTACTGTAAGGCTAAGACCAAACAACTTCTTCAGATGTCTATTTGGTAAACCTAAGCTAAAATGAGCACAAACTATGAATGTAATTCAATTGAAGATTAATTATAAATCTATGCCAATACCATAGAAAAATAATCATTATGGAAGCCAAGGTTATAGTCAAAGACTCGTGAGTCTAAATTGAAACTATGCCCAGATCAAATGTGGAACACTCATAAGATGTCATTTAAAATAGTTTTAATGATTATGATAATAGGTAATATATTTTTAAATCTTGTGTTGGGATAAGTTCTTTCTTCTGAAAAGGTCAATTTAATAACATTTCTGTGATACAAAAAAATCAAATAACAAATTCTAAATGTTGATGATGATAAGTGGTAATAATATCATTTAAATTAGCATAAATCATTGGAAAAATCTGATTATAAAACAGCAAAGCAGTTTAGCACATGGTCATATTTCACATCATAACTGTGAAATATTATAATTCTATTGTCTATTCTTTCTATGAAAGTTAGCTCCTTCAGGAATGTCTTAATGAATAATAAAAATGACTTGATTTTTCCCACTGCAGTCAACTTTTCTGTCATGCTATTAATGATTAATAATGACTGTATGCACAATCATTTTTTCTTCTCCAGACAAAAGTAGCATTCTAACCTAAGACTTTTATTTTTTAGTTGTATGGGGGTAAAAAATACTCTGAAGATACAGAAAAGATGACATAGAAAGAAAAAAATGTCTATCAAAAAAATCATTCTACTAAAAAAATCAACTTTTTATAACACTAGGTTCCTTTCATTCTGTTATAGAAGAGATAGCATATTTTTTGCATGTATTAAATTGTCTTTATTGGTATTTTTATATTATAATACAGTAGATTTGAACTTAAAGCTAGACTTTTTTTGAATAAGAAAGTACAGAACCAATTCAATAATATATAAGCTTAATAAAAAATGACAACCCGTATTTTTGGAACTGCAGGAGTTCATACTTGTATAAATGTTTCTCAACACCTTTGCAAGAACAGTGTCCTTTAACAAAGGTCTAAAAATGCCTGTGAAATCTGAGCATAATAACATTGTTATTCTGCTACTTATTAACAGAACAACGCATCCTATAACAATTAGATATGAATATTGCAAACTGAATTTAATATTAAGCTGTCTTTGAAATGCCACTTTGCAGCAGGTTTTCAAATGCTTAAAGCACAGCAGGAGGTTAACTCCGTCTTCAAATATTAAATCAAAACCTTTTTTTAACCTGATAAATCTTACTGAAAGCAAGGGCTCTATTTCAAGAGAGAATTATTCAACTATCAGAAGAGAAAACTAAACCTCCCAACTATTGTTAACACATGGTCTGTTTCCACAATGAAATAAAAAGATTGGAAGATTCGAGAGACAGAATAGATAGATAGATAGAAAGAATAGTCATCATACTCCTGGATTAGTCTCAATAAATGTGTTTGTATGCACTCTTGTGACTAAAGCACAATTTTTGTCTTAAAATGGTAAATACTTCAGCATTTGACATTTGCTATGTTCACATATTATCTCCCATCTACATAAGCTCATTGAAGGTCATATATTTCTTTGTATTCATTAAAGATGCTGAACATTCACTGGTTTGATAGTTCTTTATAAGATGTTACAAATACATTTATGCTCAGTATAAACATACCTACAACGTAATTTTCTATCTACATATCTATCTACTGTCCATTCATCTATCTCACTAATTTCTACCTATCTACACGCCCCTCAATTATAAATTTTTTGTCATTTGCAAAGCAATGTTAGTCTAGCCAAGAAGCCAGTATTCGATCCTCAAGCTTGTCACATGAACTCTAAGAGTTTGTTGTCAACCACACTGTGCCTGTGTCACGAGCAAACTGCTCTGATGCTGACTGGCAGCCTAATGTGGGTAGTTCCTGTGTTCCACATTCATTAATTCCCTTGTGAAGCTGAGATTTCTTCTTAAACTACTTCTACAGATCAAAACACCAGGAATCTTGAAATAACGGTGTCATTTGCATGACAGAAAAATACAATAACAAGCCAGAATTAACGTATTTGTGAAATATTGCTAAATGTCTTATATAAAGAGTCATACCTAACTCATTTGAGTTTGGGGAGAAACGCTAATATACTGACACTATTTTTCTTTCTCTCGTTTTGGTAATGCCTACCTTTATTTTTTTCTAGCAGAGAAATGTCAAGTATAGGGCCAACTGAAGAAATTATTTTTTAAGTGGATGTTTATTTCCAAGAATTTATAATAAGATGATCAGTTTTATTTCTTAAAGCCAAAGAGCTCAGTGACAGATAGTAACAACTCAGCCCTAACTGATCAAATATAGAGAGGCAGATTCACTTCACTTTCTACACACGGTTATTTGCTTTTTCTATTTTATGGGCATTGCTACTCTCTTTAAAATTGAGTCTATAAATAATATATAAGTGGGAATCTATCAGATGGTGCTTGTTTACTTGTGTAATACTAATAATTCAAGATTTATGTCTTGTATTTTAACTGAATCTTATTAAATCATAGGACTACTGAATATAATTCTTCAATTCTATACATTTGTGCTAAAAAATTAAAACTATAGGAACTGGACTATTTACTTGTTGAACTAAAATACCATAGTGTAAATGTAAAAGTGGTTTCAGAGAATGACAGATGTAATTCCTTGCCCTAGCAAAACCAACTATCAACTGTGTAACATGAGTTGGGTTCCTCTACCTTCAAGAGACCCCAGTTTCTCTAACACTGGAGCACCAATCATATCTACCTTATGAGATAGAGCTAAATATTAAATTTGATAATATTTTAATAGAATATTTAGAGAGAATTTTCATATGTGCTATCATTGGTCATTTCTCCCCAAAACTCAGATGGATAAGAAACTCAAAGGTCTAATTTCTCCAACAAATCCACCAAGGCTAACTAGGAAAGAGGCAGAACAGATGTTACAACCACCAGCAGCTACCCAACCCCAACTTCACTAGCAAGTAAGTACAGACGAGAGAGGAAAGATTAGTCATATTCTGCATTGTAAAAAATGTAGTGTTTTTGGTAAGAAGATTTATTCACCCCTTCCTCTGGAAGAGAAGGGTTGGGTGACACTCACCAAGTCACATTGGAGAAGACTTCAAGATAATCACTCATAGAGATGAGGGCTTTGTACAAAAATGGGAGCTCTTTAGCTGGATGCTCTTGGAACTGGAAAATCTGCTACCCCATTGTGGTGCTACAGTCACTGTGGACCTTGGGAGAGGGGGACAATGTCCCTGAAAGTTTAGAAGATGTAATAATTTTAGATAACTGGTGTGTGGTTATGAAGCGAGAAGCTACTATGATGTATCATGTGTGGAAGGAAAATCAGATCCACCTCTATTCCAGTTCAGTCCTCTCAGAAAGCATAATAAGAGAAAATTATGGTTTCTCTTTCTCATCTAAAAGTACAAGGAGGTCAGAGGAGGAGGTAGGAGTTAGAGAATTGCCCAGGGGGCTCCTAGTCCAGTCACGGCAACTTTACTTGGGACATGCTTTAGGGGTTTAGTCTTCTGACAGGACAAAACAGAAGATTGGGCATCTTTGCTGAGTGGATCAGCAAATGTAGAGTAGGGAGGTTAAGCTGAACAATACCCAAGAAAACAATGGACCATATCAACAGAAACCTCCAGAAACAATAAGAAGAAGCCTTAGTATAAATAAAACTAGAGGGTTTACCAAAAAATATTCAAAACTTTCACCTGATAAGCAGTAATACATTGCAAAATTTTAAGTGATAAGGGCAGGAAATTGAGAGGAAAAAAGAGTGTATGGAGACTAACATTTTGGTTAGTCTAGTATTTTCCTGGTGGACACTATCTCACCAACCTATATGACAGCCATGCACCAGACAAATGTTTCTTAAATGTGCATGTGTTGTATGTGTACATGCCTCATTTGACTACTCAGAAAACCAGAGATTACTAGTGTCTCAGTTAAAAAATATGTCTATATATTATATCATCTCTATTACTTGTTATTACTATTTGATGTTTACTATAGAGCAGCATTTTGCTAAGTGCTTCACTCACATTATATCATTTAATTTTTTATTATCCCCATTTTTAAAGATAAACTAACACTTGAAGAAGATAATAAAATTGTCTAAGATTACACAATTATTAAGATTACATAGGAATCAAACTTGCCTGACTCCAAAAATCCATGCCCTGAAACGCTATGTGCCCTGATTCCCAATTTTTCACCAAAATAAATTCTCCTCAGTATCAGACCAGCATTATTACACGATGACCTTCTCATCTTCATGCTATTCCTTCTACCTGAAATGTCATTACCGTTTCTTCTGTACTATACAAATCTTAGCCAATATTCAAAGCTCATCATCTTAAGCCCTGTTGGCCTTTTAAGAGTGCATACAAAACAACAAAACTTGTATGTAGAGTGCGTTGGGTGGTGTATACACACACACACACACACACAGATACACACAAATATTTGAAAAAATATATGTGACTGATTCTTCAAAAATAAAACATTTTCAATTGCTTACTTTCACAGTTAATTGCATTTCCCATCATCCTAACTCTTTTTTGGCCTTACTATTTTCTTATACATAATTTTTAAATTTCTGGCAGTCTGATGTTCACTAACACCTTTTGATTAATTGGTTAGATGAATGTATCCTTCTGTTTATAGGATATTTTTTCATATATTCTCCACCATTCAGAAAATATTATAGACAAGATTATAATTTATGAAATAAGAGATCATCCTGGAACAAGAGACCAAATAGATTTTTAGATACGTAATTAAAACTATCCACAAATAAAAAACAAAACATAACACAATAACAAGAAAACCTTTGAGTTAAGTTTCTAACAATTTTTTTTCCACCAGTGGCAGTGATATCATATATAGGAAATAATCCCTTTGTTTCACTTTTCAAGAATCCTTTTTTCATGAATGTGACTCACTATCCAAGGTACCCAAATATGATTAAGTATACTGTCAATCAAATTTCTTTCTTACTCTGTCTTGATTTTTTTTCTCCATCCTTGAAACAGAATGATTTCTGGTAGAAAATTCAGGAGTTAAAATACCTGTATTCAAAATCTTGCTCCATTCTTGTTTCAACATTACTACTGTGTGAACTTTGGCCAACATCTCTTCCCCCTGTTTACCTTATGTCAAAGCAAGTAATCTTACTTAACTCATTTAAATGGTTAGGAAGTTTACTAAAGTTACATGAAATATCTAGTAAATTGTTCAGTTCATGTATAAAAGCTTATTCTTCATTGAATCCAAAATAGCTCTAGTTCTCAGATATTTTCATCAATTTATTCATTAAATATATCCTTATATTCATCAGTCACCATTAACTTTATCCTTTGATCCCTTAAGCTTTAGATGATAGGATGTTTGAGTCATGCAACAGACATGTAGCCCAACTAACACTTTGCAGTAGGTGCAATGTGCAAAGCACTGTACCAGTAGTAATTCTTATAGATGATATAATTTAATTATCACAGTAATCCTATGAGGCAAAAACGGCAGATACTGCTAGTAAACACAAAAATCCTTAGCCACTTCGTTCCAATTAAATGTCTTCCCAGCTAGACTATATTTCCTAGACTCTCCTGCAGTTAGATATGGCCATGTGAGGAATTTCTTGCAAAGATACTTTGAGCAGACATGATGTGTACAACTCCAGACTTGGGTTTGACGACATAGGATTTGCATCTTTCACAATATCTTTTCTTTTTATTCTCACAGGAGCTCAGACATGGAAGCCACCCAGCTACTACTATGCATATGACAATATCATACTAAGGAGTGGCAGAATAACTTGATGGAAGAAGCCGAGGTCCCTGAATGACCACATGGAGCACAGCTGGCTTGATGCCCTAGATCATTCACCTCAGAACTGTGCAATAAACTGTAACTTTACGTCATTATATTTTGATAGATTTTTTAATTCCAGTAACTTAGTTTTATTTTAATAATACAAGTAGTATTAGCCCCATTTTACAGATGTAGAAACCAATGCTCAGTGAGTTTATATAAATCATCTAAGGTTACAAACATAGCAATTGATTGGGTTAAGATTTAAAACTTAACTAAAAACTCTTTACTATTTTCCTCTGATTGCTATGTTCACTGAGAACGACTACTCAATATTCGGTTGCATTAAGTCTTACACAGTTGGGGATTGGAGGGTATTCTTGGTTTTTCTAAATTTCATATTTCAATATTATCTTTGAAATTTAGATGTTTGGAGGAAGGAGAAGGAAATCTATAAGCAGAGTGTATAAAGTGAAATTTTAAGGCAGAATATATTCATTATAATATGAAAATTAAATTATACTGACTTTCACTATGAATTGAGTACTTTACCCACATGTTATTAATGCTCACTTAGTACTCAATGCCCATTTTATGGTAGGAAAAGTGAAGTGTAGAGGTTACACACACTAATCACATATATAGCAAGAGTCTGAGAAGAGTTTCAGATTCAAGACAATTTGATTCCAAAGCCTATAGTTTTTCTAACATGCAATGATGTCTTTCAAGGGGCAGGAGATCTATGCAGTACAGTATATGGGTGTATGTCCTATTAATATGGATGTTACAACAAGAGGAATATACTTCCAGTCTAGGGCCAATGTTTACTTTCATTCATCTTTATTTTACCTTTTGCTTTAAGGAATCCTCTCAGTCCATGGACTTGTGCATGTTATAACTTGAAAACAGAAATTATAAGAGAGTCTAATCCTATAATGTGCATCCAATTTGTGAAGTTATGTATGTTAATCCTTCTGCCTAATTGTACAATTAAAAAATTAGCAAATTGAGAATAAACAATGAAAATGCATTTTTGTCACTACTTGAGTAACTAAAATGTATAGATTAGACTGTGTAGGAATAGAAACAAAATAAACATCGAAAGATAGAGTTCTAGATAAATATCTGCAACAATATGAGCTATTTTGTATTCCTAGCACATAAATATGTATCTTTCTTTTTTCATAGTCCAAGATGCATTAATGGAGCCCCCTTTTCTGGACTCTGTGTGGAATAAAAAGCAAATATAACATATGTACCAGAATGAATTGTGTTTACACTGTAGTTTAATGAAAGGCAACAAAACTCAGGCATAAAACTAATAGGCAACATCCATAAAGGCAGAATAAAAACAATGCAGCTCTTAATTAGATACACAGGTAAGTCTTCCTTTCATGTGTATGTTGTGGAGGACAGTTTTGCTAAGTGGTTAAGAGAACAAATTGGCACCACCCTTTCCGACTTTGAATCCCGGCTCTGCTTTCACTCACCAGAGGACTTTGGGCAAGTTATTTATCCTTTCTCAGATTCTTCATTTGTAAAATGAGGTTGTTCTGAATATTTAATAAGATAATATCGATACAGAACCTAGAACAGTGGCTAGTACATAGTAAACACTAAATAAATATTAATTGTTGTTATTTATAACACCACCTATTGCGCTCTGTGTAATCTTTCCTTGTATATGGTCTTTCTATTCCTTCCAGCTCAGCTTGGACAGAGATAAAGTCTTCTGAACTAAGAACAATCTTATATTTAGACTTTCTTTTATTATTTTAATAAGTAATTTTCACCTACCATTTAAGCAAAGTCATGAGCTCTTAAAAAGTAAGCTTTCTCTCCCTCAAAGTGATATTTTCCATTATTCTAAAGGAGATATTTTCTAGTCTAGTCTAGTCACGAATGGCATCAGAAGAGACTTCAAAATGAGAGAATCAAAATATTGAAAAATTTCCTGGGTCATGTGAGCTTCACTGTTCATTTAAAAGCAACATTGAAAAGTAAAATGCATTCTGCCAACATGGCAGTCAGCCTACTGAACCTGAATTTATCAGGCCTACAGATCTAATTATCACTATACAAGAAGTACAGAGGACAGAAGAACATCTCCAACCACATCATGGAGATGCAATTTGCAAAATCCAGAAAGAGGAAGATGCTACAGGATACACAGCCTGGTTTCTTCAACAAATAGATTATAAGACAAAAGAAAGAGATGGGGGAAAGCTATAGATTAAAAGATACTTAAGACACATGTCAATCATTTGTAATGTGTGTACTTTATTTGGATTCTGACTAAAATAAACATGTTCCAAAAAATATGACATTATGAGACAAATAGAAATTTGAATATTATCTGGATATTTGATGATATTAAGATACTTTTTAAGATATGATAATGGTAATGTGTTTATAGTACAACAAAGAATTCTTTTAATTTAGTTCTGTATGCTAAAATATATATGAATGAGTTTATATTAAAGTGGAATTTGTTTAAACAGATTTTGTCTGAGGAGAAAAACAAGTGAGAGATAGATAAAACAAGATTGGCCATGAGTTAATAATTGTTAAAGCTAGGTAGTACATAAGGGTTCATTACACTATTTTATTTTTTTTGTATATGTTTGAAATTTTCCATAGTAAAAGTTTTTAAAACAGGAATAACTTCTGATTTTATAACAATGCAACATAGCGAATATGTAAAAATTATTATTTTAAATTTAGAAGATTCTCTAGTTTCATCAATTACAGTATCAAAACATGTTTGAGGGTGGCCAATCTAAAACATTTTATACTAATTTTTTGTAGGCTACAATTCTAGTGTGTCATATTTTTCTGATTTTCCTCCAATATTACTGGGTGGCAATTATGCAATGGTATTAAGAGAGAGAGAATTTTTCTATAGCTCCCAGGATGTTATTGATACATATTTATCAATAGAAACTGTCCATGTACAATCCAATGAGGTGTCTACCAACACACACTTAGTACATTAATTTTCTATTTTGTTTCAACAATATACTCATTTGTTAAAAATGCATTCCAAAACAAAAAATAAATCATAAGATAATTTACAATAATTTTAAACTATCATCAGTTACTAAAATTTTTGCTAGAAAAACAGACTAGAGATGAGATTTGATTAAACTAATCCAAAAATGTTTTATGTACAAAAAAAACTCATATATTTTTTAAAAGTTGAGACTTAAACTCATGAAAAGGAAAAGTTGAAGAATGCTTTATCTTATTTAAGGCACTGTTTAAAATGCAAAGTTTTGTATAAGGCTAACAGTAACTATTGCAATTTATGATCATTTTTAACTTTGTTTCTAATTAATTAAAATTTCAGAAAAATTTAGATGTTTCCTTGTTATTCAGACATGTATAAATCTTATTTTTAAAGTAGCCTTAATTAGTTTCTTATTGCTGCGCTAACAAATTACTACAACTTGGAGCACTGAAATGATACATATTGATGATTTTACATTTCTGGAAGTTAAATATCTGAATGGATCTTGCTGGGCTAAAATCAAGGCGCCAATGAGACTTATGTTTTCCTTGCTTGGGTTCTGGGAGAGAATGGGATTTCTTGCCTTTTCCACCTTCTGGAGGCTGCCTGTTTTCCTTGGCTTAGGGCCTCCTTACATTATCAAAGCCAACAACAGCCAACTGAGTCTTTTTCACGTTACATCACCCTGACACTAACTCTTTTGCCTTCCTTTTCCACATTTTAGGGCTCTTATAATTACATCGAGCCCATTGAGATAATCCAGGATAATCTTCCTATTTTAAGGTCAGCTGATTAGCAGGATTAATTCCATCTGCTACATCTATTCTTTCTTGCCATGTAACCTAACATATTCACAAACGATAGGAATAAGGATGCAGATGTAGACTTTGTGGGAAGGATGCATTATTTTGCCTACCACATTTTTTTTCACAGATATTTCTTTTTCACACATAGTTTACATTGCTTTTTTACTGGTAGGAAAATATCGCTGCTTGAAATTAGTAGTGAGGCTGAGTTCCTTCAAGTGATTCAAATAAACGAGCCATAAAAGCCATTTTGAATGCATATTCAAACCCTGAAGAAATTGTTTACTGATATGTTCAAGTGACACATCTATAGTTTCAAAACATTGAACAAAGTACAGTGCGCTAAGGAATACCCTTACCTCAGCAGCATTTGTTTATGACTTAGGCATAATGTATGATGCAGTTTCTGAGCTGTGTGATTTATCCAAACATCTAAAAGAAAGACATAACATTGCCAGAAGCCTATTCTGGGGTGTCAAAGCAGATTCAGGTCTTTGCATCAATGGCTGACAATCCTGGATCTTTTGCTGAAGAGGCTGTCAGAGCTTTTCAGAACCTGCTCTTTTAACAAAACTCACTACACACAATAAAAGGTCTTAAAAGAAGCCATGGAGAAACTCCCATTAGTCCTCAAGATGAAAAGAACAAAATTCTACACAACAGAATTCTTTAAAGAAATAATTTTTTTCTAAGGTAGCTGTATGCAAAATCATAAACTATTGTCACAGATTTAACATGTCTTCTAAAATCTGTCATATTTTGATACCTGAACCAAAAAAGGTACAGCTACACTCCAGACTACTTTTTTTTTTATTTGGTCAGTTATAGTTTTCTGTAACCTTTTTGTTCTTAGATTTAACAGTCATAATAACTGCCTTCTGAAATACATTTCTTACATGAACCTAATGATCAACTCCTAAAGTACTTGCATTTCAGTGGTAGCTCTTGCAGGTCATTTGATGCTGTGTAATATAGAAATACAATATATGTTTAGCTAAACTCACATTAAACATTCAATATATGAATAAGATACAAAGGAGTCTAATGGATATTACACTAAAATTAGAAGACTGATGTAACAACAGAAGTCCTCTCTACTGTGGAATCTAGTCAACTGTTTAGTACTCCACTATCCATTCTGTTCATTTTTCCTGTTTTCTTTTGGAGAAATCTATAGATTCATACTCAAAAATATACTTGTCTGTGTGTAAGCTGTGCTAGCTATTGAATAAAGATAATTTAAGAAAACTAGCATGCAATGTAATAGCTATATTTGAACTAATTCAACCATTTGCCTCCCTACTTCTTTCAATAGTTGTAACACATCTCTCAATTTCTGGGGTGCAAAACATCCCCCATCTCCCATTTTCCCATCTTTTTCACATATATAACAATAAAATATGATGATCACTGTCATCTATATTAAATTGATAAAGTTGTATATCCTCTCCAATGCTTATAATATTTCACAATGAATATTCAGTATTTTAATATCTTTTTGATAGATGAGGAAAATGGGGATCAGCAAGGTTAAGTGACTTGCACAAGGCTATACAGCTAGTATGTATTGGATTTAAGATTCAAGTGCACCATGTCTGTTTTGTTCAAAGTATAAGCCAGTTCCATTGAGCAATGATGCCTATATTCAGCCAAGCCAGATTCATTGTTTCTCTGCAGTTATCTATATTGGTTCCTTCCTCTCCAGTTTCATTGCTTTGTTCCTTTGTCCAGACCTTTATCACCTCTTACTTAGATGCCTGCAGTCACTTTTCAACTGGTTTCCACATTTCCAATATTTTAGTCCTTAAAAGTCAAATTAAACAACTTTGATCATGTCCATTCCCTGCTCAAAAACCTCCAACAGTGCCTTATTGCCTAGAGGTGGGTTTTCCAACAGGCTGATCACAGACTTTTGCCAGATAGATCATAAAACCACATTGCCACATTCTTTGCTGGCTTCCTCCTCTCCAATATTGTGACTCATGCATTTGAAATGCACAGGGAGGGCTGCCACACCAATCGCTTACGTGCATTTCAAATGTTCCAGATTAAAGAGAATATGAATAACTAGAAGCTTTCAGCATATCCCTCTTCACTGCCACATCCCATTCATTAGGGGAGTTGGCTAGAAACCACACAGATTGAAATACCAAAGGCTGCCTGCAAACTTCTAATTCTTCCCTTGATCCTTGTGGTTTTCTGACAGAATGTTCCTTTTATCAAAATATTTGTTATTTTCTCCATTTCTTTCCTGAACAAATACTCAAAATACCAGACTGCCCAATTTGAAAAGCATACTTACAAAATTCCAGAGATGTCAGTCCGTTGGATGCAAAGCAAACTCCTTACCCTGTATTCAAAATTCTTTATAATTTGATCCATCCCCTTATCATCCTTATTTTCACTGTTTTTCAGCATTTACCTTGACTCCAGCCATCCCTGGCTACTTTCTTACCATCCCATTATCATCCACATACATTCATACTACTATACATGTATTCAAAGCATCTCCTCTGCCTAATTGGTCATCTGCATTGTTCTTTATTTACCTATTAAACAACTTTCTCTGCTCAATTAAAGCTATAAGATAGAGAAGTAGGGCCTCCAGTGAATAATAAGGTATTGGCCCAAATACCAATGCCAAGAACATGGGTTTCTAAGTACCTCCTACCATAGCAAGGTTTCTAAATGAGCATTGTCTAGAATGATCATCACTCCCTACTAAGAATAACTAGGGCACTACTTATTCATAAACTCGATGACACAGTTCCAGGATTATAGAGCTTTAAAAAGTTAGGGGATAATTTTTTCCAATCCTCTCATTTTGCATTCAACTGACCCATATATTATAATTCTTTGTATTGATAGTTATGTGTGTGTATGTATATGTTATGTCTTAAACTAGATCCCTCCCTTAAGAGAGGAAACATGTCTTATACATCCTTGTATTTCCTAACGGTAGATGATTATTTGATATATAATATATTGACTGGATGACAAATTCAAGATGCCGTAGGTGACTAAATATTACCAGAATTTACACAAAGTGTTAAATCTAATTTAAGAGAGGATTGTATCCACACTTAAATGTGAAAATAACCAAGGTAGAAAATCATGCATAGAGATAAATTGGGCATTTCCTCCCAAAAAATATGGGCACAAGAAATATACAAGATAAAGTATGTGAATAAAGAGTAAAAAAAAGTAAAATTTTCTCATTTGGTCATTTTTTTCTTTGAAAATGACTTTCAGTAAAATCACAGAATAAAATAAAAATAGAACAATAAGAACACAGTTTTGGAAAAAGTCCAAGAATAGTGCAAGATTTGCAAAAAACAAATTTTTAAAAATGAATTCTCTTTATGACAGTTAAAATTTTAACAGAGCTATGCACCCAAAATTCTATAAACAGTTATCTATAATTTTCACTAAACTGCTTATTTTAAACAAATAGCTGCTATTCTAAGGTGAATTAATTAGGAACTATATTTGTTTTCTTTGGATGTACAATTGCAATCAAGTCATGCGTAAAGTTTATTAAAGCTTGATAATTTTTTTCAACAGTGCTTCAGGCTCTATATTCAATCCAAATACACATAAACCAAAAATATCTACCTCGACTTCAAGTTTTAAGTCTCAAAAGAGTATAATTGTACTCTAATTACTCAAGGGTTTGTTAAATAAACACTAAAGAGTTCGATTGCTAAATTTATTGTCTTTAGAAAGAAAAAGAGATTGATATTTTAAAGACAGAGAGAGTCCCTCACATTAAAAATTAATCAACATGAAACTATGCACCTACTATCACTGGATTCTAAGTGTGGATTATGGGGTAGGAGTTTCTCTTTCTCTCAGCTATGCTGTGGGGAATTCAGAAAAGTGAATTGTGTTTGGGACAGAGGGGCAAAGAAAAGAGCCGGCCACCTCTCCTGAGGCCAGAGGAATGAATAGAGTGTGATGTTTTTGCTGGGCAATCTTTTGAGCTGTTTTCATTTTCTCCATCTATACTGTGGTTAGCCTCTGATGCTCTGTGTTCCTTTTTGTTTAGATATTCCTAATGCCGTAAAACAAGGTCAGATACAGTGATGTTGTCTGACCTAAGGAGGATCTAGGAATCTACATAAATATCCAAGGACACTTTCAAAATTTTTTTTTTTTAAAGATCAAGTGTGATCTCTATCATGGCAAAAAAGAAAGCATGTTTTTCTTTTTCACACACTCCCATATTTGAAAATCCCAATTCCTTTGTCTGTATTTGCTCTACTCGGTATTGTGCTGATGAGTAGAGACACATGGATGAACATTGTTCATGGTTTCTTCCTTTAGACTCATAGTCTAGTGGGAGAAAACAGATAAGAACACAAATTATATTTAATAATAGAGCGTAATGATTGATTGAGGACCACTCCAGGATTCTATGGGAATTCAAATTAGGCATGCTTAATAACTGAGCTTTGGGGAGGCTTGCACAAGGCAAAGGATCACCTAGACTGAATTTTAAGAGGTGAAAGAAGGTGAAAATAATAGGGCAGGATGAACATCCAAGAAATAGGCATCAATATGTGCAAGGTATGGGGAATGCCATAGCATATGTTGCAATAGATTTACTCACCACAACTATTAATATAATACACACATAAAAATGTAACTTTGAGGATGTTTTTAATGAATTTTTTAAGTTTTTGCTCTGAACACCTCCTTTTCCCCTACCGTTTTCACTGAGTAGTAGAGAGAATACTGAAACATAATTATTCAAGGCTCTAATCAAGCCCTCATTCCCTGATATAAACTGGGTCTCTTTTGAGAAACTCTGTTATATTTCAAGGTTTCTTCACCCTTCCCCTTCTCCTTTGCTTCTCCTCTGGTAGCCTTCAGATGGCATCGGGAAAGCTCGTGTGATTTCATTGTGAAAGGGAAGGGGTGTCTTGCCTCTGTGTGGTCCTTCTCTACAGGCTCTTACTGATCTCCACTTGAGACATCATTTTCTTGATTGATCTCTGGACATCATCCAGCTGCTGTAACTTGTGGGAATTCTCTCTGTATGGACGAATGTGCATGAGTGTGGCTCTTAGAGAATGCAATTGTTCCCCCTCCCCATGCTTAGCCCCATAAAACTCAACTCTGTCTTCATTTGGCCAATAATTTTGGAGAGTCCACCTCAAAGTCCCCACATGGTGGCTTTCTCTTGGCTGACACACTCAGACACTCACTGAGACTCCCATAGCATCCCATGACAACCTCTGAATATCTTTCACGACATTTGGAGGCCATGAGAAATAAAGGATGTCAGGCTCTCTCATACTCTCCACCTCACCCTGCCCCAATTTCTGCTTTGATTCAGGTCCACGTATTGGTACAGGAACTGAACCAGACAGCTTGAAATTTTCTCATTCTATGATCTTGAGGTCCAGGGAAACTAGCTCTGGAAAAACAACATCCTCCTTGTTTGACAGATTTCACTTGAGCAAATGGAGGGGTCAGAAGACAAGACATTCATGGCTAATTGATTGCCCTACTAATTTTCATTCTCTCTCTCTCTCTCCCCCCACCCCCTTTACACAAAGAGAAGGGCTCGCTATACCCTTCCTTTGTATTATTTTCATTATTTTTATAATATTCTCCCACCTTTGCCTTAAAGGGAAAAAGGCTTCAGGAAAAAGATGTTAGATTGCTGACAAGGGAAAACATATTAGGAAATATTTCAAAAATATTATCTTCATTAAACACGTTTGGGGAATTACATGTAGTTTGGTGTAGTGGCCAATTAATTCCTAAAGGCACAGACACCTTAACTGGGAAATAATGCACCTGGGCTATTTCAGCTGATACTACAATCAGGAAAATAGCTTTACAGTGACACATCTTCTTGATTTAGAGAGGTTGTTCAGTGGTTAAGAACAAGAGCTCTGAAACCATATTATCTGAGCTTAAATTCTGCATCTACTGCCCTCTTATTTTGTGCCCTTGGGAAAGCTACATTACTTCCTTTTATACTTTAGTTTCCTCATCTATAAAAGAGCAAAAACAATAGTACCTTCTTTTGATAGTTGTTGCGATAATTTGCTATTGTGTATAAAAAATTAAAAGAGAGGCTGGCATGAATAAAAGACTCAAAAATGTTAGCATATAAATGAAAGTAAATCTTTTATTTTCTAATCCGATGAGAAATATCCATCATGGACCATGGTGAATGTGTGGTATGTATACTAAATCCTTGACCACTAAAGTTAATCCTTGAAATTTTAGCCATTTTTCTTTCAGAAGAATAGGAACAATAAATATCATGGCAAATATCATCTATATTTAAGCATGCAACCTAGAATGACAAGGCTTAGTCATGTCAATTTTAGATTTTAGATGACCACCATATGTATTTATTTAACTAAAAGGCAGCAGCTACACAAAGCTTTCATTTCTGTTTATTCCATTTGAAAATAAATTCTTACCTCTGATGCATATTCTCAACTTCCACTAGAGTTCATGAAAAGCATGGGGTCAAGCCAGAAAGCAAAATTTGGCCCTAAGGGAGACTAGGAAAGATACTATGACAATTTGTTCACCCTTAATCATATAGGACAACTTGAACAAGTATTATTATTAAATAGCTTGATCCCTAGATGCTACTATAACTGGTGAGGCACCTTGAGGTTATCCTGCAAATTATGTTTTAATGAAGATCTGAGTATGACTTGATTCATCCATGATTGTACTTTAATTTCTCTTTACTACTCCATTTGCTACATGGATTTGATTTTTAAATTAGCCAAATTTTTTTCATCAGCAAACTGTAATAAATTGTTTGTGACAACTTTTTTTTCAGGAATGTTGATCTCTGAAAAATCTAGAAACGTATTTAATGAAATGTCAATTTAAAAGGAAATGAATAAAAACTTAGCCATTCAAAAGTGAACATGGAGAAATGTGGTAATAAATCCTATAATGCTTACAGTTTTAAAGGAAGACAATAAAGTGACATAAGTTATTTAAAATGTTTAGTATAAACAGTAATTGGAAAATCAAATGCCAATACAAAAGGTTAAAATAAATATTGCATACCACAGATACTTTGAAGTTGGAAAAATAGACAAGTAAGATACTTGTATTATCTCTAACAAAATTCAGCGAACTACAGCACTCCAACTATAAACAATAAAAGGTATTGAAAGCTGTGAAGCCAAACTTTAAACTTGTAATTGCTGTAAAAATCTACATTATTTCTGGAGAATGAATGATTTGCTGAATAAAAGATTTACTGGCAAGAAGTGCACACTTGAAGATGGTTTAGCACGATGAAGTTCTTTTATTCTCACAGAGGGTAAGGAAATTCTCAGATTTGACACAGCAGGTTTAGAGTGGGTTGTGAACAAAGTGAACTTTTTTGTCTCTGAATGTGTTTTTTGTTTCATATTATATTTTGCAAGTGCAATCATAACAAACCTTTGGGAAAGCTTTGTTTTATATGAATACTCGAAATTGCTGAGCATATAAACGGCATAAAGGTATTAGTTTCAATTCTTAAGCAATAGATCACTCTTCCTCACTAATAAAATTGATAAATGCATCAGAAGTTACAGTATATAGTTCTATGCTCAGTGGAAATAATCACACATGAATGTTTTTTGAATGACTGTATGAATGAGGAAAAAGAAACAATTACAGAGTTGTAAAATGTAATACCAAAAACTGATTTGTGCATTCAAATAAAAAAAGGTAATTAAAAGAATTGAAGCCATTTATTTAAAAGATTTATAAGCAACTTTAAAAAACGAGGAATCTAGAAATCAACAGTACTCTTAGATACTTGCCATTTCGCCATGAAAATGCTATCACCACTATCCTACTTAATGAAACAGAACAGGCCAATGAGGCACTTGTTTTTATAATGACTTAAGACAAAATTTGGATTCATTTCTTAGTGTCTATAATATACTGAGAGTTTTTCTACATCCTCAAAGTGGTCTGGGTACTCATTAAACATGAGATCATCAGAGTTTACTAAACTGGAAATTTAGCAACTCTTTTATCCAGCTATGTCCCTACCACTTTTCTCATCCTACTCCCCAAAAGTAGGGCAAATGCATTACAAATTAATGCTCAAATCAGACACTTTACATTAATTGCAATCTTCACTTCTACATGCCCATGTATTTGCCTTATTTGTTCCTCTGTAACTTATGTTTTGTTTTCAAACCCCGGTAGCACACAGCAATTTATATGTCAGACAGATACTTTTCCTCTAAAAGCACCCACACTTAAGTATCAAGTCTTTCCCATGCAATGAGCACCTATTTCCAAACAAGGTTAGGCTAAGTGAAGGTACAAATATAAAAATAGACACATATATAAATGTGACAATGCCAATTAGAAATATCCCTCTAAGAGAAGCTTAGGAGATAAAAAAAAACATAGAAACCTAGACTTTACTTACCTCAAAATCATTCCTCTTGATAATATTATTAGAAATTATACAGAAATACTTTATAACCTGAGGCAATATAAGACAAGATTTTAAATTTCCAACTAACAAATCCCACAGAGCAAAAATATTTATCATCAGTACAACTTTTCAAACAGGCTAACAAGAAGGTGTAGGTGATGGTGTAAACAAAACAATGAAATCATTTTGTTATGCATGTTTATGTGCATTCAAATCAGAAAAAGAGTAAATAAAAGAGTGATAAAATCTACAGGAATACATCTTTCCAACATTTTCTTATAATCTGAAATAATTCCTCTATGCTGCATTCAATTTATGTGGAAAAATCACAATGTGGTTTCTGTACAGAAATGTACTTGCCTGTTATCCCAAGGTTATCATTTTTTTAAGCATGTAAAAATTAAAGTTTTAAAAATGTTTCTTAAACTCATTTTATTTAAATAACCAAAAAAATTATTATTTCATTAGCCAATCACTCTAACCTTATCCTGTATATTATAGCTTGGACTAACCAATCAAAATGCAAAATATTAGCAAGGTCATAGTAGTATAACAAAACATACTACTATATTTCACAGATTACAAAAGACATTAAAATTCTGATACCCCATTCATAAGGAAAAGATTGTAATGAGAATAGAAAATGACACAACATTAATTCATTGTGTGACAAAGAATATAATGAGAATGGGAAATAGTACAAACATAACTCATTCTTGTTACAGTTTTAAGATTGTAATGTCATGGTTCATATCACATACTTAGCAAGAAGGTGGTAGCCAACGTGTTGCAATATTGAATGGCTATTCTGAATTTAGTGAGAGCATTATTATATATATTTATATAGAGATATATATAATATTTTAAAACTTTCATTTTTAGGAATGAGTGTTCTAAAATTAAACAATGTTGCTAAAAAGTTTCATTTGAAAAGATAGCATGTGTATGATTAAAACATAAAGAGTGTCATAAATTCACTGGACAAGTAAAAATATGAAACTAAAATGTGATATTGGATATATTCAAATTAATATTTTAAAATAGAATAAAATATATTGGTAAGTAACTGCTTTAAATCATTTTATAAAACAATGTATGATTTTATAAAATATTCAACTATTACATTGCAAAGTCAGGGAATGTTTGCAGAGTGGTTGCAAGTCTTTGCCTGATAATCAGTTCTACTCTCTGCCTTTTCTGAGTAGAACAAATACACTCCCTATAAGTACCAGAGGCAATATTCTCATAATTGTAGAACACTAGGAAAGTGAAGCTGGTATTTTGCAATCAAAATATAATTTTTAATTGCAATATAAAAAATCTAATGAGCACTTACATTCAGGAAGACATTTCCAAAAAGTCTAAAAAGTTGCTTTTATATAGATAACCAATGATAACTCCATTTCATCAGCTTTAAATTATCCACACTAGTAGGAGGGCATATTATGGATTATCACACAAACATTTCATGTGTGTGTGTATATGCTTAAAAAATGCATTTCTTTTTTCCCCCTAGTTGATTGTACTTTTTAATTACAAAAGCAATGGTTAATATTAAGATTAGATTTAAACTTATTTGCATTCCTTAAATAAATATCCAATAACATGCTGGGATGTGGGGTCAAATTTAATTAACCCAGGATTTAAAAATTGACATAAATTATCCCCAAAATAGATAACCCATACATTTTTAATTGAGTAGTTGGCATGGGAATATTCCACTTTTAAACATCTTTAGTTTATAAGGAAAAGTTGAATGCAAAAAGAAGTTTTGCAAAATGAATAATTCCCTCTGTTAAAAATGTGTTCAATGGGAAAAAAAATGGACTACTTCCATCACTAAATCAACATTCCCACTTAAAACCTGCTTGAAACCACATTTACTATTTTGACAAAATATAATTGAACAATATTGTAAAAAATATTTTAAAAAATATGAAGTTCTGGTGACTTTCGAGATCTCACTAATTATTTAGTACATTGAAATAATATTTAAAATAATAATCACTTTGTTTCATAAAATAGGTTTTTGTATGATATCTGATAATGACTTGGAAATATAGACAGAGAGAGTTTTATTAAATGTAAGTTTCTTACTCATTAATTGGATCAGTTGTAAAACTGTGACTTAGTGAACTAGTACCAGTCTAAGGGGAATGATATATTTTAATAGATTTTAAAGGACATTTTAGAATTTAGGAATCACATTGTCCAAAACTAACTGTGTTATCTAGTGGATAGTCAGGATCTCTTTCTTAACAACTCTATGGCAATGAAAACTCATATCTATTCTAGTTGCCCTTCAATGAGACTAGTTTTAAAGAAAGTGAAGGAAACCTGCAGACTTCTATGCTGTAGGGTCATATCATAATAATCTTGAAGTCCATAAAAACTCCAAAAAAAATGAGCTGATTCCAATATTTAACGTATCTTTTGGAAAATAAATTATTTGGTTCAAATTTTATAGAAAAACGAAAGTATATTAAGGTTAATTGTGTAGAATTTAAACAACTATGGCTTCTCGGGCCAGGGAATATAAAAAACAATTTTGATGCATGATTACAATGCCTAAAACAGACATGCTTTTTTGTTTGTTTACTATTAATAATTATGCATGTTTTGAATTTGCTGTAGACAATCGGACAATTGCTCTGCATTGCAATGTTTACCTAAGATTATTATTTTAGATTTCCTTATTTTTCCCAATACAAGTCTCCAGGTAAGTTAATTTAGTGCAGAAAACAATGTGATGTTTTCTTAACCGTGGAAAATTGTGCTATAGTTTATGCACATAAGCAGCTTTACATATCTAACATGACTTTGGGTTTTCAACATTTAATGCACCAATTAAGATTTTCAAACTTCAAATTTAAATAGCTGCCTATGACTACTGACAGTTGATTTATTTCCTGATAATCACTGGAGCTGCTAAGTGAGAAACCAGAGAAAGCATCTCTCTAAGAACGCTGGCTTTTCTGAATAACACTTGCTGAATTCAAACTCTGTGATTGTGATGGGGAAAAGGGCTAGTGTGACATTTTAAAAATCAAACACATTGCTCCCTTTGTTCGGAATTGTTTTTCATGATCTAACAAATATTTTTTGCCATTGTTAATACATTAACCATTGCATAAGATTTGAAATTCTATACTGAACTTGTGATACTGAAATTGAATATATACTCCAAGATTCTAAAATTTCAGGTAGAATATAAAGATGAAAGTGCAGGTAAATCAACTTTTCACAAGAAAGCAAAATGTGTTCATCCTCTGTGGTAGGCAGAATAATGGCCTTCCAAAGATGTCCATGTTCTTATCTTCAGAACCTGTGAATATATTATCTTACATGAAAAAAGAGAATTTGCACGTGGGATTAAGTTAAACAACCTGAGGTAGGGAGATTTTCCTGGATGATCCAGTGGGCCCACTGTAATCACGAGGGTCCTTATGACTAAAAGCGGGAGTCAGAAGAGTCTGAAAGAGATCTGAAGATGCTCTTCTGTTGGTTTCGAAGATGGAGGAAGGGGCCAGGAGCTGAGAAATGCAGGTGGCTGCTGGAAGCTGGAGGAGGGAAGGGAACAAATTCCCCTCTAGAGCCTCCAGAAGAACATAGTCCTGCCAACACCTTGATTTCAACCAAGTGAAACCTATTTGAACTATTGATCTTTATGAGATAGTAAATGTGAGTTACTTTAAGCCACTAAGTCTGTGGTTATTTGTTACAGCAAGAATAAGAACAACTACTACCCCCAATACTTATTAAAGAAGACCTTTTAAGGGCCACTCTCAACATACATTTATTTAAAACCATGCAAATAGATGGAATAATTTTTAACTAAAATTGTGCAATAGCTATATTAAAACTTAGCCACTTCAAAAAACTATTTGCATTTTACAGTTGAAAAATTCTTACTTTTTAGCGTTTAAAGAATGATGACAAGTTGGGTGTATATGACTGGGTATCTACCTAAAAGAAAAGAAGTTCTTGTATCAAAAAGACTCCTGTATCTGAATTTTTACTGCAGCACAATTCACAATTGCAGAGATATGGAATCAACCTAGGTGTCCATCAATTGATGAGTGAATAAAGAAAAATATGTTTATATATATATAATTAAACACACCCATATATATACATACACACACACATACATATATACACACCACAGAGTACTACTCAGCCATAATAAAGAATGAAATAATATCTTTTGTAGCAACTTGGATAGAACTGGAGAACATTATCTTAAGTGAAGTATCTCAGGAATGGAAAAATAAAAATAAACACCACATGTTCTCACTAGTAAGTGGGAGCTAAATAATGGGTTTACACAGTCATACAGTGGTGTAAAGAACATTGGAAAATAAGAAGGGGGCTGTGAGTAGGGTGAGGGATAAAACATACCTATTGGGTACAATGTACACTACTCTGGTGATGGGCACACTAAAAACCCTTCAGTGTCACACAATTCATCCATGTAACAAAACCACTTGTACCCCCTCAGTATTTTGAAATTTAAAAATAATAATAAAAAAGTAAATGTCTTTCTTCTGAAAATGAAACTGCAATTTTTCAATTTAGTCTTTAGCATAATTCATGAAAGATAACATAATAACAGAATAAACTAAGTAAGAAGAATTTTATTTTTAATTCTGTAGTGGCTCTTAGGACAGAGAAACCTCACTCTGTTACTTACTCATTTGCTGTAATAATCCTTGGTGAATACATCACCTGATTGTACCCTTGGTAAATTTCCTTATTTTGCAGTCTTTATAGAAGAAAGATACCCATCATCATAAATCTTAAATATCTTTGCAAGTACAAGTGAAAATACAAGCCCATATATGTTAACAGCTGTACAACTGCCTCTTGGGATAAATGTATTATAGATGTAGAACAGTCATAATAGCACTCACAATCTCATTTTTCCCATTTCATAGGTTTTATACCTGTGCCATCTGGGCCATACACCTGGATGTATGACAGAATCCTTACAAGGGCTGGCTTTCTAAATGGCCTTTCCTGGCCTCTGATTTTTGTGGAGTTCTTTTAATTTTTTTGTTTCACACTAAACCTAAGTATCCTGTATACACTGTGATGTGCATAAACATTACTATTAGAAGGAAGCATATTTTGTTGTGATTTTGAAAAAGATGGGATTAAATTTTATGACGTAAAAATGAATGAGATCAGCATTTTCTTTCATTCTCTTCATTAACAAGGAGCCTGACCAACTCAGTAATCTCTGCTCATTTTTTCATCTTTATGAAAACTGAAGAAACAGTTGAGGTTATAGTTAGGATTAAATGAGACCAGTGTACCTGGAAAGGATTTTTTGAAGCAATGTTTAGATAATTTGTTTTATCGTTTAATTCGTAATATTTATTCAAATTAAATGTAATGTAGCGGAAGAGAAAAAATACTTTTATTTCTTTTACCCTCTTCCAGTTTTTCTTTCATTCTTATTCCTCATTCATTGTTTTATTTTTCCTCACCAGAAATTGTATTACTACTATGTTTGTTTTCCACTATTTGGGGTAGAAAAATTAGAGTATGTATAACACAGGTTGATGGAACTCAAGTCAACATAAATTCACCATAAAATATTTCTTCGTTGCCTATTCTCGCTTTCTTCTTTTGAGAGAGGTGATTCTGTAACCTTCTAGGTAATCTGGTCTAAAGAAATGTCTAATGCATCCAAATATGGTTATTATAATTGCATCATCACTTCAATGACACACTATTCCTAGTAATGGCAAAGTTATTGATTTTAACAAAGTTGGTCTGTAGTTTCTTACCATCTTTTATTTGGGTAGCCCTACTCTTTTGCAGAGCCTTTACATCTTCTGGTCCCAATGTCCTCAAACTGCCCCTTAACACCCAGGGCCACCACTTAATTGTCCACTCAAGCAATCTTCCGAGAAGCATTCTCTTTTTACTTTCTTCACTGGAATAACCACATTAACGAATTCTGTTGCAGGAGATTCATTCTCCAAAATTTTCACCGATTAATATTCAACAAGGCTCATGAGTTATGTCCAATCTCATTTCAAGTCTTGGACCTGGCATGACATATGACCTAGTTTCTCTCTACTGAAAATGGTTTTAGTAAAAATGAATGTTCTGTAATTTCTAGAGATAAGAAGCACTAATAAGTGGTGAAAATTAATGCTATTGTTTTAACACATTATTATTGTTATATTAAATAAATATTATGTCATGGGGACATGGGCAAATGAAAAACTGAATCACTATCACTGTTGTTGAAGTATAAGTACACATACCCTTATTTTTAATCCAGATTTTGGAAAAAGTATCCACAGAAGCATCATTACACAGAATTTTAAATGTGTGTCTTTAGGGTATGATACCTACATGAAAGTCAGTACTGACACTATGGTTTTATCTCTGTGCCTCGCTGATTGAGTATGTAATTGCGGGGCATCCTCTTAGCCTTTTAGGGGCTTTAAGGCTGCAAAAAAACCAGACAACTTTTCTCCCCATTATGTGCAGTTAAGTTCCTGTTTGCAAGTGTTATTTATAAGAAAGGCAGCAGGACTGGGAAACAAACCAACGAAAATAATGTTAGCATAAATGCTTCGAAGGAGACATGTGTTGCTAATGGTTTTTCAGAAACCATAGGGAGCAAGGGAGTAACACTTCCACTCCATTGAGCTGGCTTAATTTTTTTAAGCCATGTGAACTGTTTGAAGAGCTTTATAGAATCTCACTTCTGAATCAGGACTTTGTTACTTTAAAAGTGGCTATTACTATTCTAATAGTCAGCATGAATGGCAATAAGAAAATACAAAGAAAAAAAAATTCAAGACGTAACTTCTGGAAATGCATCTGCCATTTTCATGGTGGTCAGGCACACATCCAGAACAGCGCCATTCTTCCATGGTGATAAATATAAAAGATGACTTTGAGGAAAACTATGCATGTAGATGAGGATCACCCTAGGACAAAGTCATAATTTTACATATAGCTCAGAAAGAGGGTAGTAGTTCAAATTTTCCTCTTTTTAAATTAATACTCATCATCCAAATCAGTTCCACAAATCATTTCTAAGTGAGGAAGGAGGGGGAGAAGAAAATTATTTTTGTTCAATCTTTCGTGTTATTGCAGTTTGTAACTTGAACTTAGGTGAGGTCAGTTAATGGGACAATAAGTTTTTGTGTCTTTTCTGTCTGGTTCTTATACTTCATGCAAATAACATGAAAGTTCCCTGTTTATCTGCAAGGGCATTTGCACCCATTTTACAATATTGTAAGGAAGGAGTATGTGGTGAAATGAAGAAAGAGTCAGAACATTTGGGTTCTAAAAATGTGCTGAATGAATGCATACACCATGAACTAATGATGTTACTCTGAGCAAGTCATTTAATTTCCCTGTCCTGGATATTTTAATCTATGAGACAAATGTTTTTAATTCAGTTACTTGTAGCCTCTCTTCCACCTCTAGAGTTCTGGGGCTTTTACAATAAAGTTACTATTTCAAATTACTATGGAAATTGAATTCAGGGCTCCAGAGAATAAGTTTAGGGAAAAACTTTTTTCAAGCTTTTAAACAAGCTAAAAACATTTGTATGAGCTGTTCCTAACCCTCTTCTGATTCCTTGGCCCTAAGAATCTGTACTGACACCTCAGTCCCCACCTCCATCCCTGCCATTGCTGTATGTGCTATACACAATAGGACAGGAAGTTTTTAATAACAGTTCATGTTTTTGCTATCATTTTTTCTGAGATGCCCCAGCAAGGACTTTGAGACATATATTATTTGGGCAAAAATTCCAACTTACTTCTAACACAGATGGTTACCTTTAAGAATTCTCAGTGGCTAGCCAGTTTTTGTTTTTTTTTTCCCATCTAAACAACTTTACTTAAGAAAAAGAAAAAAAAGAAGAATTATGGAAAAGTCAGATTACTTTGTTTATAAGTAAGCCTTGTTTTCTTGAATTTCTTTGTAATTAAAGTTTACAGATCCTTAAGTCAATTGAAAACAAACAATTGAGCTGAAAGCAATTTAATTTTTATAGGCCCAGATACAAGGTGTATTAAAAGAATTGATACTGAGGTAGATCAGCAGCACCAACATATGGGTTTTATCTTATCAGTTGGTGAAGAAATGCTTGTAACTTTGAAGTAGGCAGTTCTTTGAATAATCTGATCATTAACCAGTAAGGCTTTACTGAATATCTATTTTGACTTCCAGGTCATTAATTCTTAGCATACCGTTCTAAGATATGAAATCAAATCTGGTAATCATTATTTTTTTTAAAAGATGGTTTATTTGAAGTTCAGTTGAATATGGACTTTTATGGAGTGTTTGGAATTTCCTTCCAGTGCTATGCAATGACAATAATGGCATCCTGGGTTCTGTTAAATGGAAGACGACTGAAGAAATTAGAAGAGTATTTATTCTCTCTGGGTTGTGAAAGCTCAGTTTTCTAATATGGGAAATGCTTTGATAGTTGTGTGGAGCATTGAGAGCATTTATTTTGTGATTTTAATTGAACTTCCCAGGTCATGCCTACTGAACTTTGGATCTTCCCCCAGCCATTCATCTTTTGATCTTATGGCTTATATTATTTCCAGAAACTTTCAATAAAGCCAATACTGAATTTTTCACTTCAATATGCTTATTCTTTCCTTTTAATAAAGCAAAAGAATTTCTCTGAAATCAAACAGTTAGAAAAATGTTATGAACATTTAAAAAGTGAACTTTGCTTAAGATCTCACATATATGTTAGTGGTAACTTACAAAATTAAAGATGCAGTAGAATTATTTAGTTTAGGGGTTGAGAGTCATGGTTTTAAATTATATATAAATGGAACTTTAGAGTTGGAATTCTATTTTAAGATATTTGAAGATATTTAAGATATTTGAAGATAGTGATTTTTACATGGCAGAGAGAAGTACATCTTTCCCAGGGAAATAAATCAGAAGGGGAGAGAGATTGTTCAGGCTTCACTCACCCTCCCTTTACCTGCTCAGGTTACTAACACATTTCTCCATGGACACATCCCCCCACCCACCTCAGAAGAGCATCACTGTTGCTAATGGGAGTCTATGTTGACCTCAAGTGTGATGAAGAACCACGTAAGGCCACAGTGAGAAGGTGGCCATCTGCAAACCAAGGAAAGAGGCCTCAGAAAAAGCAGTCCTGCTGACACCTTGACCTTAAACTTTCAGCCTCCAGACCTGTAAGAAATAAAATTCTGTTGTTTCAGCCACCCAGACTATGGTATTTTGTTATGGCAGCCCTATGGAACTAACAATAATAGGTACATATATCAATTGTCTTCCATGTTTATCACAATTTTCCTGAAACTCTGACAGTATATTTTCCAAAGAAGTGATATTTAAATGGAAGTTGTATACTTGACTAAGAACTCGGTATCAAATAAAACATAAAACTGAAAAATTGTATACAACACAAAGATACTGTTATAAACAGGGCCAGGGGTAGGGTAGGAGGATGTGAATAAAATTCCTGTGCCTACCATCCAGATGAAACCAGGAACAACTAAGCCAAAGATGTTGAGCCAATTTGTTTGTACTGAATGGCATGGATTTTTTACCCTATTGATTCTCTGAATTCAACTTCCATAGTAATTTGAAATAGTAACTTTATTGTAAAAGCCCTGGAACTCTAGAGGTAGAAGAGAGGCTACAAGTAACTGAATTAAAAACGTTTGTCTCACAGATGAAAATATTCAGGACAGGGGAATTAAATGATTTGATTGGAGCAACACTATTGGTTCATGGTGGATGCATTCATTCAGCAAATTTTTAGTACCCAAGTGTCCTGACTCCTTCTTCATTTCACCACATACACCTTCCTTATAGTATTGTAAAATGGGTGCAAATGCCCTTGCAGATAAACAGGGAACTTCCATGTAATTTACATGAAGTATAAGAACCACAAAACAAAAGATTCAAAGTTACTGTCCCATTAACTGACCTCACCTAAGTTAAAAATATGAACTGTAATATCATGAAACATTGAATAAAAATAATGTTCTTCCCTTAGAAATACAATAAGCTCCAGTGCACCTAAGATCACCTTGATGACAAGTAACCAAGGTGAAAGACATCCTTGCCAGCACCCTGGGTCAACCTGTCTTCTTTGGCACTCTGGCACAGGCAAGACCAGCAAAAGAACCAATCAATCAATCAACCCATAGAATGGTGAGGAATAATACATTGTTGTGGTTTCAAGCCTTTAAGTTTTGAGTTAGTTTGTTACAGTAAAGGCTGAATGAAACAGGATTTTAAAATAGTCGTATAATTAATATCCTCATAAAGATAGTAGAAGGTGTTGTGATTATTAAATAGTAAAAAATGTGCTGTGAAAAACAAATGATCAGAGAAGAGGAAAGAGTTCTTATAAATTCTAAAAGAACCAAAAATGAAATATTTAATGAAAGTCTTGGAAGGAAAAATTGTCAACTCTCAGAACTAAAAATCAAGCCTATGGAAAATTGGAGCAAAAACATAATAACATGAGAGAATTATCCTGGGAGTTCCACCAATCAATTTTTTAAAAGTGTTCCAGAAAGAGAAGTCAGAAGAGAAGGTACCAAGGAGAATCAAGGAAAAATTTTCTGATATAGAAGGACATATCTCTCCAGACTGAAAATGGTCACACACACACGCGCACACACACACACACACACAAAGACCCACACCAAAGGCTATCACCTTCCTTTTCATTTCCTAAAAGCCTCCAGAGAGAAGAAAAACTGGCCATGCATATAGGATTATTGATCATAATCACCTCAGACTTCTCAATAGTTATTCCAGATGCTGAGGACATTGGAGCGATCCCTTCAAAATTTGGAGGGAAAATTGTTTTTGACATAAAATAATATATCCATCAAAACTTTCAATCAAATGTGAGAGTAGAATAAACATAGTTTTAATATACAATGGCAAAAAAGTGGTCCTATGCTCCTTTTATTAGGCAGTTGCTGGAGGGTATTCATTAGCAAAAGAAATGAGAAACCCACCAAGGAGGAAATCGTGGGATTCAGAACGTAGGAGCTCCTATACAGGAGAGCAGCAGAGAGAAGTCCCGAGACACTGGCAATGCACAGGTTGGAGTTAGAAGGGCAGAAAGTTACAGGAAGAAGATGTCCTGGGGGGAAAAAATGAAATGATAGAAATCATTTGATCTGTCTGAGCATATGGAAAAAGTACTAATAAGTCTTTAACAGCTCTGTTGGAACATTTTGGAAAAAAATTAGCAAAAGATGAATAAAAATCCAAGCCAACTCTTGAAATGATAATCTGCAAGAAAAAAAATAATAAAGAAGAAAAATAAAATTAATCATAGGCTTTAGTTTCACAACGATATTCCCAGTATGAGCTTGAAATAATTACAGAGTAAAAATTTGATTTTTTCCAGGGTCTTTGGGGAATATATTTTGGAAACACTATAAATTCCATGAGAGAAAGATCCTTCCTTTTCATGGATGACCCCCCAGAGCCTAGAACTAGAACTTAGTATTGCTCAATAAAATTCAATGAATGGATGAATATCTGGGTTTCCAAATAAAGAAGGCTTATTACCTCTTTAGACCAATAAACTTTTCTAAATGCTTTCAAAATGAATAACACCATGCTCTGCCTTATTTAACAGAGATTTCCCAGATTACTTGGGAATATCTGTGCAGCTATAGATGAGGGTACTCTACAAAAAACATAGGAGTTATTTTTATTAAGCAGATCCAGCAGACTGTGCCTTTTGAGTCACTTGTTTGTCTTTTAAACATATTCTATTTGCTTAGTAGTTATTCACTTAGCAAATATTTATATATTTACTAAACTCCCACTATACACCAGGCACTGTGTTAGGGCCTGAAGATACAGTATAGGGGAAAAAAGATATTCTTCCTATCATCAAAGAGTAAAGTGTTAATCCTGGAAAAAACAGCCATTAAACAAATGAATAAAACTGTAAGGAGTGTTATCAAAGAACAGAAAACAATGAGAGCTATAACAAGGGAAATTATGGTTGATGGGTGATTGTAGAAAAATCTTTAATCTGAAACCAAAAGTATAATAACATTATTTTTGAGCACTGTAATCTTATTGAGCACTTACTTTGCAATGGTCTATGTGTTTTACGTGTAGTCTTCATGACTACTATGAGGTAGGCACTATCATAATTCCCATTTCACAGATGAAGAAAAGGAAAACTAGAAGGCACTCACAAATTTACAAAGTAAATACTTTAGCTGTGATACAAACCAAGTTAATCTGTCTCCAGAGCCCACGCTCAACTACTATGCAATATTACACTTCTAGAATAATCTCCATAAAGACAGTTAACATTTACAGTGTGCTTATTACATTTAGGCATTATATGAAGTGATTTATAGAGATCATCTTATTTGGTTCTCACCAAATCCTATAAGGTAGGTACTATAGTCATAGATTGAAAAACAGGGACACAATAATTTGTAGCTCCTCCCATCAAGAGGTAGAGTCAATTTCCCCACCTCTTAATCAGGGACGGCCTTGGGAGAAGTCGACCCCGTATGTGTGAGTGAAGCAATCTAATACCCCGTTCAGCCAATGCACCAATTGACTGTAGCTGCCTAAGTGAGCCCCTCGCCAAAACAGAAGAATCACCCAACTAACCCATAGAATCCTGAGAAATAATGAGTCACTATTTAAGCCAGTAAGTTCTAAAGCATACTGTCATGCAGCAATGGCTCTTGCAAGTATTCGTATCCCAGTTAGAGAGTTGAAGTGTCTTGTTCAGAGTGGCACAGCTGACAATTGATTTAGAATTCAAACCCACGTAGTACTGCCAGACTCCAGGCAGGAAGGTATAGAAGTAGGGAAAGGAGAGATGGTAGAGACAGTTTCAGATAGCAAAGAAAACATCTCATGCAAATTCCCAAACGTAAGCACGGAAAGAAGCAACGCTGACTTAACTTAGTGAAAGAAACAAAGGAGAGGCTGGCAGGGCTCAGACTACAGCCCTTGAGGTCTTGCTGAGGGTGCGGCCATTGTGCACTCATCTCCCCGTTCTGATTGGAGTGGTTTTAAAACATGTCTGCAAATTTTTAAACACTTCTCCTTCTGTCTCCCCAAAAGAAAGTAGAAGCTAATCCTTCTCCCCTTGATTGTGGGCTGGTCTTAGAAACTTGCTTCTAATGAGCAATCTGGAGAGAACACAGAGAGCCAGAAAACCCCAGCCCTTCCAGCCCCAGCGGTTTGAGTTTTCCCAGTGCAAGTGTCAAACATACCAGGGAGTAAGACTTCAGATAGTTCTGCAGAACAGTTCTGCAGGTGGCCGTGGACCGACCCATTTCTCCCCGCTTTCTTGCTTATAGTTCTCAAGAATAACTGTAGAATATGCTAGAAATGGAACATTCTGAGATAAGGAGGAAATGGCTGGACCGGTCTAGGCTCTGTTCCAGTTCCTCTGAGAAACAGAATATCCTGCAACGCTTTAGCCCAGCATGTCATATTGCCCCGGGGTATAAATCCCAGAGCAGGCTGCTGTCCTAGGTCCTTAGCGGCAGTGCAAGTGTGACAAGATTCCATCTACCCTGGGCAGCTTTTTGAGCCTCAGAGAACTGGATCATCATGAATCCTAGTCTTCTGTTGTCCTTTGCTGCCTATCTGTGAGTGATAAACCCACTTCATGTGACTTGTTTTGTGTGTGAGTGTTCTGTCCCACCAGATAAATAGTAAAAGCATAGCCCATGATGCAGTAGGCTACAGCGGTAACCTCTGCACAGTGAACCTGCTCTGCAGCTTCTAACCCCAAGCCTTGGGGCTGCCCTCTCTGATCCCAAGCGGAGCAGAAATGACCCATCTCCACTGATCTCTACCCAAATTTCATCCATATGAGCAAAATAAATGTTGTTTGGGGTGGTTAGTTATGCAGCAATTGATAATTGTGACTGTGTTTGATCTCTACAGCCCTCTTCTTCCTTCTAATTTGCTATTTCTATGAAACTAGACAAGCAAACATGTTGAAATTTTTGTGTAAAGAGGATAAAATACACTGAGAATAAATCTGGAGCGTTCTTCCATGTGACACCTGTTTCTGGATCTTTCAGTGTTTAGATTTTCTAGAACACTTTTGTGCTTGTTTCCTGTTTGATTTTGTTTTGTTCAGAAACATATCATTGAGTTCTAAATAATTAAGATGACAATATTTGGCAGTATTTTCTTTTCTATAACACCATTTTTCCACAGGCTGCACCTAGGATATTTAACTACCGTGAGGAAATAATTGTTAATGCCTATTCTTCTCTAAAAACAATCTGATGATAGGAACAATTTCCTAAATGCAAAGCCCACACAGAAGATAATTTTAGCCACTTTTGAATTTTGGAGCAAAGATTCTACAGCAAGGCTACAAATGCTGAGAGTGCTGAAATCCTTGCTTTTATTCAATTAAGCAGCTTTAAGGACCCAGTTAAAACAAGAAAACAGACTAAGAAAAAATAACTTTCCTCTGAGACTCAAGCTCTTCACAGCAGTCATTCACTTTTTATGATCGTTATAATTATTAGTAGTGATGGTGATAACAATATATCATTTATATAGCACTTTAGAATTGCACAGAGCTTTCCTACCATCATTTATTAGCTAATCTTCAGAATACTCTTCAGTAATAAGTCAATATTCCTGCCTCCATTTAACAGGTAGGAAATTGAGGCACAATGTGCTTAAATCGCTTCTCTAAAATCAGTTTCTGGCCTGAGTTGAACACTCAGGGATGTTACTAAAAGCACCATCCTCCCAGACTAGCCTGTGTCTCACTCAGCAACTCTTACTTACCGCTCTTAAGAGAAGTGACTAAGGGCTTGGGTTTTGGAACAAATTCTCTGATGTTTTAGGACACAATCTTTAAAAAGTTCCACCAAAGTAAAAATTCTTCTCAATTGAAAGTAATAATTTGAAGATAAAAATAAATGTGCAAGCTAAACTTCTGTGTAAGGAACATTTCTTAATAACTAAGCCTTTCAAGGTTAATGCCAGAACACTTTTGAAAATAATGGAGAGTTGAATTACATACCCGAAATGTATCAAGTGTAATTGGGAGAGGTCATGGAATTATCCTCCTTAGTGAATTTTAGGAATGGCCTACCTCTCAATGGTGTCTCATGTACAGCTAAAGAATATATGACACTAAATAACTAGATTAAATAAAAAATGTCAAATTCAATAGAAAATGTTCCTACAATTTTCAGGTCCTTACCAGAGGCAAATGTTATCATCTCTATTGTTAGAGATACTGGGGATGCCTAAATTTTACTAACCTGGTGGGGCGGCTATTATCCTAACTATTCATTTCTCTCTATATTTGTCTTTATACTGAAGATTCTAAGTCTACCTCTCCCTGGTGTCTATCAAACTAATGCAACGCAATCAGTGTCTAGCTACAGTAAACTACCTCAGTTTTATCCAGTGGAAACTGACATTTTGTTCTCAGTGGAACAAAATAGAATATCTTAATATGTTTTTGCAAAATTCACTGAAACTATGACAATCAAGAACCCATTCTCCTGGCCCCTCCTTAAGGATGTCCATTGCCCAGCATCTATTTCATGACAAGTCCTGCCAACTGTGCCCTGTGGCTGACACACTAGCCCACACACACACAACTAAGGCACAGTGTCTGTGGAAAGAGAAGACTTCTTTTTTTTTTTTCTGGCTTCCTCATCCTCCAAGCAAGAATTCAAATGTCAATCACTTTTAGTTAGATTTTATGAAGTAACATCATAAAAATGGTAACCAATCCAATTGCAAATCACTTGATGAATCTTCTTTGAAGAGTTGCCAATAATGCTAATCATCAAATGGTTGAATCCAGCTTTGTAAAGATGTGTTTGTGAAGAACAGCAATCTCTGTGACTTTGACAAAGGAACTGCTGACTTGCATCACTGTTTGTCTTTTGATGTGAAAGAGCAAATCGATTTATAGAGCTTTTGCTTGCAGATGGAGGATATGATTAGTATGCAGAAAGACCTTTCCACAGTGTCATTTGTTTATTTAGCTGCCTCTGCACTCAGCTCTGATTGTGTATACCTAATTAATGTATACAAAGCTAAAAGAAATAAAACCATGAACCCACAATCACAGGATACTGTACTGGGACTGCATGTCATTCGTCATCATTCAGCTGGGGGACACTACAGTCTTACTACCTGTACACCAAATAAAGCATGTAAATTTATAAAGCCTAACAATAAAAATGCAAGAATTTTTCTCATCAAAGTTCTACTTAGCCATTTATAAACTCAAATAGGTGAGAGTGAACCCATTTAAATACAAAAATATATATACTTTCTTTTCTGTGTCCGTATTTGAATTTTTATTCGAAGCGGTTGTTGAGTCTTTAAGAAAAGTACCTGTGATTTCTTCCAGAGGTCAAAGTACTTTGTAAAACATCCTATGAGACCTGAATCATCCCGTACTTCAAGGCCTCACCGTTCAGATGCTTGGAAAATTTAGCTGAGAAAGAGTTTAAAGTGAAAAGCAAAGACGCTAGAGACCTTCATGTCAATAATGAATGATCAATAGAAGTCACACACTTGAAAATTGACATTCAGTCAGCAGTTCCCTGTTATTCATGCACATTTCACATTGTCTATTCAGGTTTTGTGAGAGGCATTGGTAGCAAAATGGCAAAGCTGCTAAAATCTCTAGACTACCAAATAATGAAATCCAGAGTGACATCTAGTGACATCCTACATTAGAAGCACTCTCTTTGTATCTCGTAAACCCAGCCACATTATCTAGCACCAACAACTAGCTAGCCTTTCCAAATAGGGACCAGCACTTTATATGTAGTCACTGACTAAACACTACAATCATTTTCTTAAACAGTGCTTGCCTCCTGTCTCCACCTCAGCCAGACACAAACATCTCTTATTTTCAATCACCAAACTATGTAAACTTCAACCGTTGACTACACGTTTAAGTGGCGCTTTGAATTTCTCCAGAACTCTTCGATCCACGGCAAGCAAGCTTTTCTCTCATTCCTGCACTGCTCTGTCTCTGCTTTAGTATGAACAGCATGCCACAATCATTGCCTTAAATCATGCCAGGGAGCTGCCAGCACAGTTCAAACCTCTCCAAGAGCAGAAGCCAAGGGAGCTGTTATCTTATTGCTGAACCCCAGAACATGCTATTCCACCTAAATCACTGGTGTCATGGTCTCATTTGCAATGAAATTTCTTTGATTTTTTATTTCTAGCATACTGGCGAATTTTTCTTTTTCTCAGTGGGGGGAGAAGAGAAGGTGGTGGTGCTAAATAATATGGCCTTTTCAGAAAAAGAAGGCCGGGCGCGGTGGCTCACGCCTGTAATCCTAGCACTCTGGGAGGCCGAGGCGGGTGGATAGCTCAAGGTCAGGAGTTCGAAACCAGCCTGACCAAGAGCGAGACCCCGTCTCAAAAAAAAAAAAAAAAAAAAACAAAAAAACAGAAAAAGAGAAAAAATTTAAATGGAAGGGATGAAGTTAATATCTTAATAGTATTAAAACTAAAAGATTCTGTGCACCTCACTTTCATGGACTCTGGGCATTTTACAATGATTTTTTAAAATTTCATCTGCATTTACTATGACTGTTTAACTGGATGTGAACTTCAATTGGAGTATAACAAAGGAATATTTAGTACATTTCCCAATAAAATAAACATCTTTTTTTAAGTAAGTCTCTTTTTAATAGAACTATTCTCTATTCCCTAGGCTTCTCTTCAAATGGGACATGAAGAGTATGCCACAAATAAAATAAAATAAATACATTCCCAGAGGGAAAGTGCAATGCTCTGTGGGCGTATTTCCTGCTAAAGCCATAATTAAAAACAGAATGATGTAAATTCATCTTGTGATTCCAAAACAAAGAAAGAATTAAGCAGCATTCCCTCCTAAATATCATAAAAACTGTGGGATAAAGACTGTGATGGCATTAAAAACAAAATTTCTCTAGGTTTTCAGGTGTGAGTTTCATGCATTAATTCATAGTGATATGCCACAGTAGTCGGTGCTGGCAGTGAAAGTTGGAACAAGCCAGTCAAGTTCCTGTCTTTAAGATACAACTAAAGACAGCTATTCTTGACAGGCCTCATGTGGAGATAAAATATCTAGACTGATAGATGAGCCTCAATTTACCTTTCTGTAAGCTCTTTATTTTGGCAAATATCTCCATTTTGAATTTCACAAGATTGTTCTTTACTTCATGAAGTCCAGTTCATGTCATTCAACATCCTCCCTGCCACCTGCCCCCCCACACCCCTTTTTTAAGTATGCAAAGCAACAGAGCCCTCAGAATTTAAACACTTTCTCCCAGGGTGGCAGTTTTAGCACATAGCAGATCTGAGTGAGAATTTAGACTTCCTCATTTGCTATCTATTTTTCCACTTGACTATATCATTTGATTTCATATTAACACACTCTAAGGCCAGGCAGAGAGCATAATTAATGTTAGTAATAGAACTATTGTTTCATTACACAATTTTGTTAATCTATTAATTTTTTGCTCTTTTCTAGATTTTATTTGAAATTAATTTACAGATAGAGCATGTATTTGAAGCAATTTATATTTCCTATAATTTGAGGGAAGCAATGTTTTGTAGGGGAAAACATTGACATGAGAGAAAAGAATATTTGGGGCTTTATTCTTATTTATTTTATTAATCATTTGGGAGACTCTGAATATTGTTTTTATCTGGTTAAAAAAAAGAAATTTATACTATAATATTTAAACTGTCTCCTAGCGGCAAAAATTTTACTCTAGATATATACATATATCTTTTAATATTAATACCTAATCTACATATCTTAGAATATAATTCTGTCATTATCCAGTACAAAGCATTGCTTTCTCATGTAAGTAGATAATGAGTCTAAGTTATATACATTTTTATATACAATAGTGTAAATTTTTTTCCTTAATTATTTTCTAATATTTAAGTAGAAACTACTCATCAGTTATTGGAAACCTTACTATTTTCAGAAAATGAGCAACAAATCTCTTTTTTCCTAAACATAAATACCAAGAGCATATCTTAGGCAGTGTAAGGAATGAAAAATATCTTTCCTCCTCATCTTAGGTTCTTAGCTGAGGCCCCTATAAACAAAAGACAGATTAACAAGAGAAAAGCATACACTTTATTTAATATAAGTTTTGTGTGACACAGGAGGCTTCATAAGGAAATGAAGACCTGAAGAAATGGACAAACCTGTCCAAATGTGTTTTTATACTAGGTTTGATGAAGAAATGGAGAGTCGTGGAGAAGTGTAATTGGACAAAGTGGGTAAGATCTAATGGTAACTGGGGAAAACTTAGCAAGCCCTGTTTGTCCAGATTCTTCTCTACGTCTCTGTGTCTTCGGAGATAAGGATGTTCCTTTCTTCCTAGTGTAGGTAGGGTACCCTATGACCAGCTTCAAGAAAAGTTTTTATGACCTGGTTCAAGGAAGAAAGGGGAAAGGTAAGAGTGACTTTCCAGTTTCTGCTGTTTTCTCAAATGCCCAAATGCCATATATCAGAGAAGCATGTCCTAAGCCCCATCAGTAGAAAAGAGATTTCTCCTTCATCTTATATCTTGTCAGTTTATTCCACCTCCTTTTTTGCAAAATAATCCACACAGATTCTTGTCTAATTTTCATGCTTTCTTTTAACATTTACATATTGTATGCCACTGTCATTTTTTAATATCTTTTAAGATAAACTTATGGAGTAGTAGTATCACTAAAACAGTTTTTCATCTTTACAGGTCCATAATTTATAAGATTGCATGCTCTTATAAATGGCAGGTGTTCAACAATGTAAATTAATAATAAATGCATACACAAAAATTAGGGCCAGAAGAAAACTTAGAGGTTACTAATCTAGCTATCTCATTTTAAGGCCATATAGTCACAGACTCCCATAGAAATTCAATGCCTTGCCCAATGTTACCTGACTAGTCAACAGAAGGACCTGCATGTCTCCTGACTAATAATTCCTTATTCTTTTTGCTATTCCTTTCTTCTTCAAAGATACGTTGGAAATATTCTGTGTATATGTCAGATCACAGTCTGAAATGTCGGTTCTTGGTTTGCTGATGGCTGAAAAATGACCAGACACACCAAAGTAAGGCAAGCAAGAAAATGAGGTTTATTGAGGAGAAAAAGAGAGGATTAAAGAGCAAGAGCAATATATAGGTTTACAGAGCAAGATACATATGCCACAGATGATGACCGGACCCACTGTTGTAGCAAAAAGAGAGAGAAAAAAATGGGCTTGGTTATGGTGTGGGTCTTGTTTTATAGTGTCCAGATTGGGACCTCCCTAGTGGCTCAGACGTCACCATGGAAATACTTTGATTGAACAGCTGGGAGTTATATGACCCAAGTTTTCCTGCAGATCTCGAATGAGCCTCTCTGAAAGCCCATTTGGGGAGGTGAACTGCAATGGTATCCACTTTTGTCCTTAACAGACCCAGAATCCCTTGCTATCTACCTAACATAAATGATTTTTGTTGGCTTTTCCTCACAAAGTTCCCTTATATATCCCCCATATAATCAAACCCAAAACCATATGTTCTACCATATGTAATTAATGGGCTTATCCATGCTACTGACCAAGCTGGGAGCATTGTTCATGTGGTAGGCTGACTAACAGACTCCAGAGATATCTAGGTTCTAAAACCCAGAACCTCTGACTGTTAGTTATATGGCAAAAGAAACTTTGCAGACACGATAGGTATCCTGAGATGGGGAGATTGTCCTGGATTATCTGAGTGAGCCCTAAATGCAAAGATAAAAGGAAATTTGTGAGGACTGAAGAAAGATGCTATGCTGCTGCCGTTGAAGACGGAAGAGGGACCACGAGCCAGGGAACGCAGCTCTAGAAGCTGGAAAAGGAAAGATAATGGATTCTCCTAGAGCCTCTAGAAGGAGCACAGCCCTACAGACACCTTGATTTTAGTCCAGTGAAACGGATTTCGGACTTCTGACCTCCAGAACTGTAAGAAAGTAGATGTGTGCTGTTTTAAACTACTGTTGTAATTTGTTACAGCAGCAATAGGGAACCAATACATTAAACACAGTATTGGTCAGGGAGTGAAGAGTCCCAGCTTGAACTCCCTGAGTTATTTCATCTCTCTAGATGTTACTCCTACAAATGCCTGTCTGTGACTCCCAATCGTATAATGACATTTCTCATTACTGTACTTTCATTCAAGCTGAGTGAACCATCTCAATATGAGATAACACTACTCTGCTAGATATCCAGATAGAGTCATAGGCACTGCTCTTGTTACCCTATAGAAACCTTGGTGGAAAATTTTAAATGGTACCTTTCTAGGAAGATATAAATTAGTTTTTTAAAAAAAGAAGATTTTAGAGAAAGAATATAGTCCCTCCCTCCTCCAGACAGCACAGTGCTGAAACAGGGACCAAAGCTTAGACCAGTGAACATCAGCTAGATTTTATTCCCACTTGACGCCTGGCCCTTTGTTTAGTGCACACTCTGTGATACCCTCCCTGGTGCTCAGGTCCGAGCAGAGAGAGAGAGAGAGAGAGAGAGAGAGAGAGAGAGAAGGTGGAGCTTGGCTTAGCTTCCCATGAAAATACACAATAATCTCACTGTCTCACTTCTTCTTCCAAGAGGAACAAATCCTCTTCACAAAGGTCTTGAAGACATAAAAGGACAATGTCAGTTATACAGTGTGATCAAAGTCACTTTTTTGGCTAATTCTTGGTTAAATGTAAATAAGCTGCATTTTCACTGAGATGTTTGTTCTCATATTTAAAGATCATAATTACAAAAACTGTAAAGTCGTTATTAAGGACCATTTAAATTTTAAAATACAGGATTTTGCCTATGAGTGTTAAGATAGAAATCCTATCCTAGATTTTTACTAGTGTAATTAAGCTATCATACCAGGGTGATTTTTCTAGGGTGATTCTGAAGCTTCCCTGAACTTTTTTTGGAGCTGGATAAGAAAGTTTTCTGAACTGCCTTCATCATAAAATTAATATTGACAAGAAATTATTGTAGTCATCAAAATATTAGCCAATGTATAATCGTAAACACAGGGCAATCCTTAACCCAGAGTTAACACTCTTGTAAAAATCGTGGGAGTTTATATTTTAAAATTAGAATTCTTTATGGTGGAAAAGTTAAACTATATATACTAGCAAAAGAAAAAAACTAAGATAACCTGTAATTCTACAACCAGAGGTAGCCTCTGATAACAATTTTTAAATTTAATGACAATAAAATATAACAGAGTCACATAATGTATATAAAACTTATATTTATAGTTTAACCAAGTGAACATTCTTATAACCACTTCCGGGTCAAGCAGTTTACATCTAGCAGAAAAACAGGGATCTCAGGCCTACCAACCCAAGGAACTGAATTCTGCCAACAACCCAAATGAGCCATGAAAAAGATCCTCTCCTAGAGCCTCCAGAAAGGAACACAGTCCTGCTAATAGTTGATTTTAGCCTGGTGAGACCTGTGTCGAACTTCTGACCTACTGAACTGTAAGATAATGAATTTGTATTGTTTTTTAAAAAAATCATACATTGTTTTTATCACAGAAGTCCCCTGTGTCTCTTTCTAATAGTAATCCTCATCCTCTTCCCCAAAGGTAATCACTATGTTGACTTGAGTCAAACTTATTTCTGACTTTCCCATAGTTTTACAATCCATATATGCAGTCTTAAATGCTGTAGTTTAGTTTTGCCTGTTTGAGGTTCATATAAATGCAGTCATAGTATGTATTCTTGTGTTTCTTGCTTTTTAAATTCAATATTATATTTGTAAGATTCTTTCATGTTGTGCACAGCTATAGTTCATTTATTTTTCATTGTATTATAATATCCCATTCTGAAATATACCACAATTTATTTCTCTATTCTACTGATAATAAACATTGGTGTATATACCTCCAGTCTCACTTCATAAAAAGAGCATGATGGCATACATATTGTTTTATAAACTGTTTTTTCAATTAATGTTGTTATAAATATCATTCCATTTTTTAAAATATCTTTCCTTTCTATAAAATTAAATGGCTATATATAGCTCATTTGAACAACATTTTAAAATTAATCTTAAATTGTATGTTTAGCAACTTTTAATGTTTTAAAATTATAAATAGTATTTTAATTGCCATCTTTGTATATACACTGTTGTGTACAACCATGATTACTAATTTTTTTATACTTAGAATCTTTTCTTTAGGATAAATTCCTAGAGTGAAAGGACATAAACATTTTTAAGGATTTTTACTTGTATTGCCAAATTTCTACCTAGAAAATTTGTATCTCTTTACTCTCTCAGTAGAAAACTACAAACTACCTACTTTGCTCCTGCATTCTTGCCAGCAATAGATATTACATATTTTTATGGCATTCACAAAATTAATAAAGGAAGCTGCCTGTAATATTTGAATTTGCATCCCATTAATTACAGAAGATGAAATATTTCTTCAATTTCAATAGCCATTTGTTATCAAACACTGTGTTTTAACCTACAAATAGGTCATTCTTTTGGAAGACCATCACTTATACACTAATAAATGAATAATGATTCTTTAAAAGTTGTATTTTTCTAGGCAATATTTGTCATTTACATCATTCCAGGCCTGATAAAACTTCATCAAATACTATTAAAAAAAAGCTAAGGCAGCCATCATTAGAAAAAAAAATTGCCTTTAATGATCCTGTTGTTGTCTCTTGGCTGGGAAGAAAATCTTCCCACTTGATCAAAATGATGTCACCTGTTGGATCAGCTCTTGTGACCTCAGTAGCAAGAGTAATCCCCTAGAGCCAAGTTTAGTTCATAGCAACATCTAGCTCTCATATTAAAAAGAGCAAACAGTAGTTACAGACAGAACACTACTCAAATTATACTTTGTTTTGGGAGTCTCACCTAGTTCTCTGGGGATGGAAGAAATTGATGGTGTGTTGAGCACTCCAATGGTGATGCGGTAGAAGTCACCCCTCCTCTATTGTTGACACATCGAATTATGACAAGCCTGACAGACCTCAGAGGCTAATCTCCCATGTATTTGTTTTAGAGCATCCTTCTACTATGTAGCCTTATTTCCTAGTGATCTTCTGCTTGAGATAATCAGATAAGTTGGGGGAAATGGAATGAACTTAATATACACAAATGCCATAAATGAAATTAAAGCAAGTGCCAACAATATCAGAAACAATAGTGTTTGTCCCTCCATGTTTTATTAATAATAGGCACAGACCTGTGATTTGAAAAACTGGCCATAGAACTAAGAACACCCAAGGATATTTTGATTTCTTCAAGACAATTCTTCATTATCAAAAAAGTTATTTTGGAAGCTACAGGGGCCTTCTAATATCAAAATTGATAAGAAAGATGAAAAAACTTTTTCTGACTACCAGAGATTGTTCCTACTGAGGGAGAGGGCATATATAATTTATCATCCAAACCAGAACAATTTTTAGAATGAAAAGGGGCACCATTATTAATTTACCTGGACAGCAGGTATAAATCTGAACTGTCCAGACAAGCATGGACATATGGTCTCCCTACTTATACTTGACCTTAGATGAAGTCAATATTTACAGGATTAATGCAGAAGCTTTACAAAAATATCACAGCAAGTTTTGATCTTATACTTACCTTCATTTGGAAACTTTTATCAAAATGACATAGATGATATTTTTGTTTGTTTGTTTGACTGGTTCTTTATCTCAACCAGGACATCACCTACAGGACATTTGAAGTTACATGATAGGACAGAAAAATTGAGATGATATTATAATTTATAGTTAATGCTTGTTAACTTGAATGGGGTTTGTCATTGTGTCTCACCAATGGAGTAATTCCTTTCTTACTAATAGAACTGAGAATCTAGATATATGCTCATAGTTTTATGGTCAATGAATTTCAACAAGAGTGCCACAACAATTCATAGGGAAAGAATAGTCTTTCCAACAAATGATGCTGGGATAACTGGATATCTATCTACAAAAGAATAAATTGAACTCTTAACTCACATCATATGTAAAATTCAATCAAAATGGATTAAATGGACCTAAATATAAGAATTAAAACTGTAAAACTCTTAGAAGAAAACATAGGCACAAATCTTTATGAATTGGGATTTGGCAACAGTTTCTAGGTATGACACCAAAAACACCAGCAATCAAAGAAATAATAAATAAATTTTACGTGATAAAAATTTAAAACCTTTGTACTTCAAAGGATACTATCAAAAAAGTGAAAGACAACACACAAAAATAAGACAAAATAATTGTATATCATATATCTGAAAAGGGACTGGCATCTAGATTATATTATATAAAGAACTCTTCATCTTGTCTCTTAATCCATTTGTGCTGCTATAACAAAATACCAGAGACTGAGTAATTCATAAAAAACAAAAATTTATTTTTCATAGTTCTGGAGGTTGGAAAGTCCAAGATCAAGGTACCAGCAGGTTTGTTGTCTGGTGAGAGTCCAGTCTCTGCTTGAATGGTGCATCCTTCAAAGGGGAGGAATGCTGTTTCCTCACATCTCAGATGGCAGGAGGGCAAAAGGGATGAACTTTCTTTATGAAGCCCTTTTATGAAGGCACCTATTCTCATTCAGGAGAGAGAAGCTCTCACAGCCTAATTACCTCTTAAAGGATCCACCTATTAATACTATCACATTCGCAATACCTGAATTTTGGAGAGGACACATTCAAACCATAGCACATCCCAATCATAAAAAGACAACCCAATTTTTTAAATGTGCAAAGGATATGAATACACATTTGTCCACAGAAAATATACAAAAAAGACAGTATGCAAGTGGAAATCATTAGTTATTAGGGAAATGCAAATCAAAGCTATGAGATATCACTTTACACCAGCTAGGAAGACTAAATCAAAAAGATAGACAACAATCAGTGGAGAAATTGAAACACTCATGCATCATTGATAAGAATGTAAAATGGTGCAGTCCCTTTAGAAATCAGTTTGTCAGTTTCTCAAAACATTAAGTGTAAAGTTACCATATGACTCAAAAATCCTACTCCTTGGTATTTACCTGAGAGAAATGTAAATATATGCCTGCACAAAAACTTGAACACAAATGTTCATAGCAGCATTAATCATAATAGCCCCAAATGAAAACAACCTAATGTTTGTCAATAGAAAAATAGATTTTTAAAATGTGGTATATCCATACAATGGAATATTGCTCAATCATACAAAGACATAAAGTATGGGTACACACTACCACATGGAGAAACCATGAAAGCATTATGCTCACTAAAGGAAGCCAGATGCAAAAGGCTATATATTGTATGATTCCATTTATATGAACTGTCCAGAATAGGCAAATCTATAGAGACTTAAAGTGAATTATTGGTTTCTGGGTCCCAAGGCAAGAAGAGACTGGAGAGTGACTGCTAATAGCTATGGAATTTCTTTTGGGGGTAATGAAATATTCTGGAATTAGATAGTAGAAATGGATGCTCAGCTTTATGAATACTAAAAACAATCAAATTGTACATTTTTAAATGGTGACTTTCATGGTATGTAAATTGTATCTTCTTTACTTTTTGTGATGAGATCTTGCTATGTTGCCCTGGCTGGTCTCGAACTCCTAGACTCAAGTGGTCCTCCAGCCTCAGCCTCCCAAGTAGCTGGGATTATAGGTGCAACTCACTATACCTGGCTTGTAAATTACATCTTAACTTTTTTTAAAAAAATTGCTTTCAAAGTTTTTATAAAAACAATTTGTTTCTGTGTAATGATCAAGATAGGTAAACAAATAAAACATAATTAAATTTTACCTATGCTGTGATAGGAACCTATATAAAGATGTGGGGATAATGGAGTTGGTCATAGAAAAGGGATTAGAAGATTCTTCTTTGTTGTGAGGGAATAGTAATTAAGGGATCCAGAGAGGAGGTAAAGCATTAACTGAGTCTTGATAGGAGAGTAGGCAGATGAAGTAGGGAAAGAAAAGTATCTTCTAAAAGGAAAAAGTAGCTTAAATATCTGGGCACAAATTTAGGGCAGGTAGTGCAATGAGACAATAATGGAGAAGTTGTCAGACTTGTAAATCATGCTTAGGATTTTTAGATTTTATTCTTAAGGCAGCTGAGTGCCACTTTAGTTTTCATCAGAAAAATAAGATGATCACATCTCAATATTAGAAAGATCATTTTGCCAGAAATGAAGAAGATATCAACAGAAAGACAAGTGGAGACAGGAGCAACAGTTAGAAGTATACAGCAATAACTCAATCAGGAGGTGATGTGGCTTTGTACTAAAGCCATGGCTTTAGAGGAGAGAAATTCCACAGACAATACAGCTGTAGAAGAGATAAGCACAGTTGCCAGTTGAATGTACATGGGTATAGTGTGAAGATTCCTGAGAGTTTTAGATGACTGTAGTCTTAATAAAACCAGTAAAAGAGGACAGGTCTTAAGAAACCTGATATGATCATAATAAGATAAATTAACACTAGTATAGCATAATAGTCTTCATGGCTGAAAGACATTGTGTTATGAATACCAAATGAGTTTAAAAGAACTAAGACACACATATAGAGCCTAGCATTTCTAGAAACTTAATCAATTTCTAATATTTAATGCCATTCTGACAAACACAGACAAGGGAAACAAGAATAAAGTGGATAATTACATATTAATAAATGCCAATAATTTCATTTTGGCACTTTCATTCTTTTCCTGTATCTCTTCCATTTGGCCTGATTTTCAGAAAAACTAATGATGAAATGGTAATTAATTACACCAGTGAGAATCCTGAAGTCTCATGAAACCCAGGTTAAAAAAATTTTAACACTAAACTTTTCTAAGATATGCACCATTTAAGGAGTAACAATGTAGTCGAATACTTATTCTCACCCTCATTTCTTTTCTTTGCAGTGTTCTGTTTTTGAACATGCCTTGGAAAAGAGGCACATATAAGTTAGATAAGGAAATGCATATAAAAATCAGAAATTTGAGGCTTTGTATTATGTGTACTTACATTTTTCTGTTTTGAATGCTCTTCTAGTTTTTATATTCCATAATGACCAGAGTCTGTATGCTACTCCACATTGTTTTCAATTATTCCTTATTAATGAAACTCCCTGTAAGATTTTAAATGATGATTTAATATCTAAAATATTGCATTAATGCAATTAAAGCATTGATAATGCTTTAAATGAACACCTGTGAATAGTTTAAAATATCCACCTTGAAAATAAAACGTGTTCATAGGTGAGGCATTTAAATTGGTTGCTATCATCACTAAAAACTGTATAGTAGATAGCAGTAAAAATATTTAGTTTTGAAAATAATATCAAAATTACATTTTAGCTGATCAGACAATTTGAGCAAGACGCTGTGCAGAATATATTAACTTTAATAAAATTACGGTGAAAAATAGAGTTAAGAACCATGTGTTAGTATGTGATGAACTAAGACCTTGTCACCGTTTTCTGCTCACAGCTCATGTTTCAAGAGCCAAGAAAGACAAGGTGAGAGAAAGTGAGGGCAAGAACTGGGATGATGTCTCAACTTTGATGTAATTTATCCTTCTTTATATCCTTCCACCTTCATCTGTCTTCCTTTTTTATGTGTACTTTACAGAAAGGTGGTAAGATAGAGCCCTAAGACAGGACACCAGTAAAAATGAATATGATCCAAAAAACTAGTAAAATTCAAGCAGGGTGTCTGCACTCCTTGACTTATGTAAAGTTTATTTAAACCTGCCTTGCTCACCTTTGAACCTGATAGTGCATGGGTTTCTTAATGATGTGCAAATTAAAAGAACTTTATCAAAGACTCGATAAGTCTATAGTCAATGCAAAAAGACCTGAAGGAAATTTGTAACTTCAGAAAAATGCAATACACTGCACCATATACATCTAGAACAAATATTCAAACAAGCAAAAAATGCTGCTGAATAGTTAAAACAATTTCATTTCTACAACATAGCCCTAACATAATATTAAAATTAGATATTTCAAACTAGCCTCCTCAATATAGATTAATAATTGGCAGAAAGATCTCTAGTTTCTATATAATTAGATATCGAGATCACTATGTTTTCGGGAACATGCCAGTGGATATCTCTCACTGTGGTTCTAGGAAATAATGTAAATAAACTGGGCTTATTTGAATCATGATATTAGAAAATCAATTCCTAATTTCAATCATATTACATATAAATATTCTGAAGGACGTTGAGAACCTGGGAGAAAAAGAAGGGTAAGTTGATTTTGGAGTCATTCAGGGTCATCAGCCATGTAGGTAAAACAGTTCACTTAGAAATGTACATGAGAATTTAAAATAAGGTAGAATATTCAAGGCAACACCATAGGAAAACTAGCAGAAGAAGATATAGAGAAGAACACAAAGAAAGATGTTTAGAAAACTCAAAGGTGCAGTATCTTAGAGGTCAGGTGAGGTGGTACGTGTCACTGTTTCTTCCTTGTGTTCTGACTATCCAGAATGTGCACCATCTCCAGTTCATGGTTTGGGGAATGTGTCATTGTGTGAGTCCTGCTGGTTGGCAGGGTCTATTCTTAGTACAAAAGATTGCAGAGCATATTTATTTTCTCTCCCAGTCCTAGTAGCTGGGCTGAAAACAGTGATCTATGCTTGGCAAATCAGAGGTTCCTAACTAGGAGCTTGGATTGAAACAAGTAGCACAAAGAAGCTAGCACGGTTTAAACGTCCTCTCTGGTGACAGTGGGTTGAGCACCCTGTGCTCAGCAGTCAGGACAGCAGCACTGCCTAACCCCACTTTCCAAGTGGCAGGACCTGGGCTGAGGTTTGAAATGCCTGGTCCCAGTAGCTCCTAGCATTTTCCAAGACAGTTTCTCAAGGCCTGCCATTGACCCTCTGCGCCACTCACATCTTTCCAAAGGATTCCTTCTCTGCTTCTCTGTTAAAAAATAGTCTAGAATTTTACAACGGTGAAAGAGGTCAAACAGAGGCACTTCTAGGTGTGAAGCCCTAGGTAATTGCAAAGTTTGCATGTCCATAAAGCCAGTCCTATGGGTACATCATAGAAAGAAAGGCACTCAGTGATAAGGATTAGGTCAGAAAAAACATCCCTAAAAAAGTGAATCCTCAGTGCTTTTCTTTTGTGAGTGGTTGGTAGTCAATGAATGTGACAGTCAGAATCAAGCTATCAGTTAGAATTCATTCAAACCTAATTGAATTGCCAGGGCACGAGTAAGGTTTGACAGCCTTTGCTGTATCTTCACAAAATAAAGATTTTTCTTCTGTGCACACATCTAATTTGGAAAGCTCTTGGGTATGATTTATGAACTTTGAGACAGAAAGATAAAAAGTAAGTCAAAGGTATTTTAAAAGATCCAACGCTAACTCCACCCATGAGAGAGCCACAAGCAATGGTGCCATTTATTCTGCCACTTAGACATGGCCGTGCCTCGGTGGTGTGGCCACACAACTGCTGTTGACACACTGTCCATGGGTCCTATCCGGAGATTCTAAATCCACTAGTGCTCACCACATTCAACCAAAGGTCAAGCCAGGAGCAACCAGCTAACTTGCTTTTTTAGGGAAAGCCCTCCGTTTAGATAGATTCCTATCCTAATAAAACTGCCCAGCCTTGAGTGTTCACCAATAAATTTAGTGTCTGAGCATGAAATTCCATGAGATTTTGTATTTAGTAAAAGAAAAATCTCACAAAATGGATAACTAAGTGAGAAAATTCTGATACCACTGTCTCAAATCATCAGGCCTGGCAGCATGTCAATTGTACTTGGGTTCTATATGCTGAGATGGTGCTATACCAGGTGACTTTTGCGGTCCCAGGGAATAGGTGAATGCCTCACAGCATGCTTGTGGTCAAAACAGCTATCGTTATACATTCTATTGTCAAACAAAAGCCTTCTGTTTAGCTCCCGGATATTTTGAGACCAGGTCTCACAATTTTTATGTTAATGAAAAGGACAGGCAAGGAAATCTTCAGAACTGTCGGTGGCATGTCAAAGGTAGTATCAGGTCAGAACATCCTTGTAGTGACATGGAAAAAGCTTTCTGCTATGCACATAGTCTTTCAACACAGCAACATGGCTTAGCAGGCACATCTGAAGAAACAACCTCTGCTCTGCAATCGGAAACATGAAAAAAATTACCACTCCCTGGCCCACCGGCAGAGCTACTGAGATTTTCAGCTCAGAATAGAAAGAATGCTTAGGTGCATACTTGGCCTATCCCTTACACAACCTCACTTACTCGATGTTGGTTTATTCAAATATGTACATAATTAAAAGCAGCTGCTATCTCATGGGTGACTGGAAGTCCTAAAATTCGTTGGGAAACATGCAAAATTAACTGAGCTCACATAGTTCAATATTCATTTCTTCATATTCATCCTTCTTGAATTAATTTTAATTACATAAATAACTACCAATTCAGGTGGTGCAAATGCAATATATGTAACCTAAACGTTTGTACCCCATAATAAATAAAATCACATAGTAGGAAAAAAAATAACTACCTTTGTGGAATTCCTAGGGCATGTTAGTCATCACAGTACCAAATACCATATTCTTTCCTTGTATTCATTTAGTACTCCCAACATTCTATGAACTAAATATCGTAACACTCAAAAATGTAGAAAATTGAATATAGAAAAAATCTGTAATTGATCTAAAGGTACACTAATGAATGGAAGGGGTAGGATTCAAATCCAGTTCCTGACGTTCTTAAAGCTATTTTCTGTTACCGTCAACACTTGTGAAGTATCTTTTACATATAAAGCACCATGATAGGAACTAAGAAAAAAAAAATCAATGTGAAAAAAAGATCCTAGGCCTCAAGGAGCTTTCAATATGGTGAGAAGGAGACAAGAACATTCATAAACCCACATGCATATGGTCACCCATACTGTGACTCACCTCCCAGTTCCTGACTGTGTCTCATTGTTTTTTTTCCTCCTCTGTATCTTTGCAAAGACCCTGCTCTTTTGCCTGAAATGTCTCTTTTTTTCAGCATATTATGGGGGTACAAATGTTAAGGTTACATACATTGCCATTGTCTCCCCTCCCCCGTCGAGTCAGAGCTTCAAGCGTGTCCATCCCCCAGATGGTGTGCATCACACTCACTATGAAAAGTCTTTTTAAAAATCTTGTTTCTACTCATTCCTAGAGATTCCTCTGACATAGCATTCACTCAATAGAAACTTCTCTCATACTGTCCACATCAGTCTGAGTGCTAGATACTCTCAGATCTATGCTCCAACAGCAACATATTTGAACTCTAACAAGGGCAGTTACTTTGCTGTCTTGCATTTGTGCATATCTGGCTAACCAAATAAAGTGCTGCTTAAATAAAGCAGCAATGTATTATACACTCTTGAACCCACAGCAACTAGAGGCATTTGGTAAATATCTTTTAGATAATTGCACAAATAAACAAATAAACATATTACATATGAAGCTTTAGGAAAAAAAATTGAGCATTTACCACCTCCCTCCCCCACATCTCTTGATATTTTTGGCTTTGTATAGACTGCTTTTTGAGAAAAGATCACATAATACTTTGTTAAAAGAAAAACTTTATACAAGTTCAATTTAACAAAGTTTATTTGAGCAAAGAATGACTTATGAATCGAGCAGCGCTCAGAACCAGATGAGGTTCGGAGAGTTCTGCTTTGTAGCAGTGGGCGGTGATTAGCAATAGATAGAACAAAGAAGTGAAGCGCACAAATAGCATGACTGAATACAGCTAAGCACTTGCCTTATTTAGACATGTTTTGATCAGTTGGCTGCTTGTGATTGGCTGAAGCTCAGCTGCTTGGGATTGGATGAGACTCAGCTGTTTGTTACACTCCTAAGTTAGTTTTTCTGTTTGTTTATGTACTAAGGTAGGTTGCATTTCATTAATAAAGGAACCCGAGGTGAGAAGACAGCCTCAGACCACATTTAATTTAACAACATGCATCAGCAACGGCACAACATGGTCAAAACAAATCCCTGGGGCTACAAAAGAGCAACATCTAAGGCAGGCATACTGTATAACCTGGATCTGTTGTAAGTAAAATACAAGAAGAATTAGTAAGGCCACTGTGCTATATTTTAAGTCCTCCATAAAGGCTTTTGTAAGAGGTTAGTATTATTCATAGGTCACTCTTACTTCTAAATGAGATCAAACTAGTTTCTAAGCTTGGTATTTGTGGAACTGGTGGACTCTGTGGATAGACTCTTGTGGCATGTGTCTATTTTGCTTCTTTTGGCCTGAGAGTGGAAGATGATTTTTTTAGTATGTGCCTATGTTACTGTGCATTGAAAAAGAGAGCAGAGATGAGGAGAGTTGGTGTGCGGAATGCCATCTGAATCTCTGCTCAGTTTGCAGCACTGGTTCTCCCCTAATGGAGAAAAGAGTTATAGGCAGACACAGAGCAAAGCATGGTCAATAAAGTCATGGCATTCCTGGACACACAGGGCTACTTCAGTGCCCGGGAGGCAACAGTCACTGCTGGGAGAGGAGAGGCGGTGGAAGTGCCAATTCAACTACAGACCACAGGGATCAGGCAGAACAATTATGTACAAAATCACTGATCGAAAGTAAAATAAATCTTCCACACTCACAGGTTGGTGTTTGTTGACTTGTTTATTGGTTAGTTTGTGTGTGGGGGGGAAGGTGGAATTAATTAGGAAGTATTAATCCACAATGGAATGGGTTTGCCATACTTTATTCATCTTAAACTTTTTTTTCCTTTTTTCCAGGATGGAGGACATTTTTTTGTGTGTTGCTAGTTCTAATTCATTTTCAGTTCATCTACTCTCATGGTTTATTCACTGAAAATGAATTAGAAATTACAAAAACTATAGATTATTCATTTCCAACCAAATCATTGTTTCAAACAAATTGTTGTCCTGAGCAGCTGGCTGAATTTTAATCAAACTACATTTTGTCAAGTTGGACTCAGTGAAATAACATTGCACGAATGGTTTGGGGCCTAACTGACTAACAATGACAGACTCAAAGCCCTCGTAGTGGCCCCTGGTGAAGCACTGTCATGTCCAGTGCATACGCGAGGCAAGCTGCATTACCGCAAATGGCACTGGCAGCGGGCAGTAATGAAAGCCATTCACGGAGAGCAAATAAAAACTAAGGAACAGGAGTGGGCTTGCTCCTTTTTATTTCCATGAAACATCCAGGGGACTCTCAAAAATATCTGAAGGAGTCTATATTGAAGAAGGTGGTATTCTAATTTGTTTCCCTCTTATATGGTATGATGGGATAGTATCCTAGGCAAGGCTAGTATGTAATCTACAGGGCCCTTTTTCAAAAAGCAGGAAAAGTATCATTAAAGGTACTAAAATATAAAGTTTTTTCCTTTCTTCCATGGTCTGTTGATTTGTCATGGTGCTTTTTATTTGCTATTTAATGTTTTTAAGGAAAGAAAGTTGAAAGTTTACATTATTAGCATGGATTTTGCCATTCTTCCTTATAATGTACAATGCCAATGTTAAATGCAAATGTAAGGATTTATAGTGGAATCAATGAAATTACACAATTTGTATTTCATAACTCATACATGCATTATGTACTTTGTTCTTACCAGTAGAGAAGAAAAGCTAAACGCAACTAATCAACTGTTTTTATTTTACTTCTTGATAAATGGACATTCTTCTAAGATTCTCTACCTTTGACTTACTAGCGAGTAAGAAAGAACTAAAAGGAAAACGAATTAAGAACTATCCTCTCTTTCCCTTTTCTTCTGCCATCGTTTTCATTATAAATGGTTGGCTAATGGTGGAAAATAACACGTATGAAAAAGAAGAGATAGGATAGGGTTGCTTAGGGGTTTGCATTTGTTAAAACATCATTGCCTTATTTTTATATTCAAAGTGAGTTCTGTTTTCCAAGAGAAGACATGGCCCCTCGGAGCTTTCAGCACACCAGGGTTCACTCAGTCTGAGCTTATGCAAGGATAGATGAAAAATCAAAGGGACAGATTAGAGAGACTCCAGAGAAACTGCTAAAAGTTGGAACAACTTAAATGTCCCTCAAACGAACAATAATAAACAAATGATGGTACTTTCATGCCATGAAATATTATTCATCTATAAAAAGGAAAAAACTCTTGATAGTGCATCAACAAGGGTGAATCTCAAAAACATTTTATTGAGCAAATGAAGCCAGACACAAAAGAGCAGATACTATATGAGTCCTTTTTTTATGAGGATCTAGAACAGGCAAATTCAGTCTATGATGAGGGATTTCAGAATACTGGATCCTTTGGAGGAGTTGAGGAAAGACTAGAAAATGACCCGAGGAAACTCTCTAAGGTGCTGGAAGTGCTCTAATCTTGACTGAGCTGTGAGCTACATAGTGTATACTGTTATCCAAACTCATCAAATGCTACATTTGAGATCTCTCAGTTTCACTCTCTATAAACAATATCTCAGTAAAAAGTAAATTACTTTGCATTTCTCTTCCCCTCCACCAAAAATAGTTTATCTTGCACCTTTTCTTTTCTAAACAGATTTTAAAATCAGATTGTCGAATGCCACAAGGATTATGTTGAGATTGGGTTGAAAAAGCATTCAATTTGCACATTTATTTAGGAGAAAAGACATCCTTACTATATTAAGTCATCCTCATTAGTATATTTCTTGCCATTGAGGTTTTTCTTACATTAATTCATTAAAGTTATCTCTATTGAAAATGTTCACATTGTTATTAGGTTATTTACAGAGTGGCTTATTTTAATGTGCAAATGTATTTCCCCCATTTGATTTTCTTATGGGTTCTTACAGGAAAATAGAGAAATTAATGAATTTTTTTCATCTGGCCACCTTTTTGAATTATATAGTATTAGTTCTCTTTACTTTTTTAGTTGCCTCTCTAGATTTTCTGCAATCAGTTTTACTATCTGCCAACAATGACAATTTTTTTCCTAATATTATATATCACTGTTTTTTTATTTTATCACACAAGCTAGAATGACTATGATATTAAAAAGCATGATATTAAATAGAAGTGGTAAAAGATGGCATCCTTGTCCTGTTCATGAGAATATTTTTATCATTTCACTATTATGATATTTGCTCTGAATATCTAACAAAGAAACATGTATCAGGTTAGGAAATTTCCTTTTATTTCTGGAAAGATTGTTTTTTGGTTTTCTTATTGACTTAATTAAAATGAGTGATAAATTTTACCAAATTGTTTTGGTAAATATTGAATTGTAAATATAACCTCTACTTTTTGATAATATATTATTATTCTTTTAACATGTGGGTGGCTTCCATTTGTTAATATTTTATTTAGGAATTTTCCATTGACTTTTATACTTTAGATTGCTATTTGATTTCCAGTTTTTCTCTCAAATTGTGTCTGGCTTTGGTATCAGGGCTATGCATGCCCGCAATGGACTTGGAAAGCTGCCAATTCTTCTCTATATTTGAAAGAGTTGTAATATTGGAAGAAGATTTGGCACAACCTGTCTATAGAATTATCTAGGCATTGTAACTTTGTTAGAGGTTACTTCCTTTTCAATTTCCCCTACTATTATTAGCTTATATAGATTTTTTTGTTTTACTCCATTTATATACTAGGAAATCTTTCATTTTATCCAGATTTTCAAATCTATTGGAATGCAGTTGTAAGGAGTATGATTATGTCCTTTTCTCATTCATATTATTATTATTCTTTTTCACTCTTTTCAGAAAGTTTTGCCAGTGGTTAGTCCAATTTATTTGTGTTTTTAAATTTTTTTAAATTTTTAACTATTATGGGCATATAATAGTTATATATATTTATAAGGTACATGGGATGTTTTGCTAAAGCATGCAATGTATATTAATAAAATCAGGGTAATTGGGGTATCCATCACTTCAGGCATTTATCATTTCTTTGTCTTTTTGAAGAACAACTCCTTGGTTTCATTCTTCAAGTTCAGCTTTTTTTAATCTCAAAACATTCTGCTTTTACATATATTACATGTTTGCTTCTGCTTTTCTATTTTATATATATTTTTAATTTATTGAGCTGAAAGTCTAAGTCATACAGTATGTCTATTGTAATCTAAGAAATGTATTATAAGATTACAAATTTCCCTTTGAATACTATTTTGGCTGCATCTTATGGGTCTTAATAAGAGTCATTCTTATTTTTTGTAATTGGTATATTGATTTCTTCACCTCAGTTATTTTTTTGAAGAAGGTTGCTTTTAGTTTTCAAGTGATTGGATGGGGCATTCTAGCACATAATTATTAATATATACTTCTATTACATTGTAGTCATAGAATGTGAATATTATGATTCAGAACTGTAAGATTCATGTTGTCTTTGTTATTCAGTATTTGTGAAGAGTTTTTGTGACTGTCTCCTGTTTGAAAGAATGTATATTATTATCCATTTTTGAGAAAAATATAAGTTAAATTATATTTAACTTCCATATAAGTTAAATTATGAAAAATTTTAATATCTTATGTCATTTCCTTTTTTGTTTTCTTGATATGTAAATTATGAGACATATGCTAAAATCTTTCACAATGATTTTTAATTTGTGAAATTCACCTTAAGTTTGAAGCCATTTTTACTTTTTATATTTCAAAGTTATGTTATGAAGTTAATAAATGTTAATGGCTATTCATCTATTCTTGGTAGAGTTTTAACTCATCAATATAAAATATGGTTTTCATTTGAATTTTTTCTAGTGTTCTATTTTTATACCTGTTTTCTTCATTTTATATTTGCCTGACACTTCTTTTTTTATACCTTTCAAATATTCCATATCATACTTTAGAAGCATCTGTTGTAAATATCACATATTTGTGGAGTTTTTTAACCTTTCACATTTAACATATTTTTAACTACCTTGGACTTCTTATATTTTATTCTTTAGAAATTTGGGGTTTTTTTCTTATGCAGTTTTTCAATGGAATGGGTTTTCTTTGTTCCATTTTTTAAAGTGATTTGTAGATTTTGCTGATAGACAATTTTCTATGGACCTCACACATTTATGCAAATCTTATGAGCAAGGACAAGCCCTTGTTCCAAGCTCTTTTTTCAAGGAGATTTATATTGTGAACAAGCCTAAGAAGATAAAGCTATTATCTCCCTCCAGAGCAAAGGCAAGTGTGATTGCCACTTTAGAAGGTAAGGATAGTGTTTTCCTTGTGAGCAAAATGTAGGCATGTTTACTCCCAATCATAAAAGATTGAGTTCCCTGAGCTCATGATTCTCGTCTGTAATGCAATCCATTGTGTGTACCTCTGCAATGTGTCATGTGGTCCTCTTTGTGTCATCACTACAAATTGGAGCTCAAGTAACCAGCGCAAATATGCGGATGTTTATTCTACTTGCTGTGAGTAATAAAGTCCTTTGTCTCTGACCAATGAGTTTTGTGTCTCCTACCAGCATCTATGAAACTGTAGTAGGCTAATTTGTTAGCTGGAAAGTAGGGTAACATCTCAGCTCCTTCACAGTTCTTGACAGCTCATACACACAGTTTCTAATACCTTGTTGCAATATTCCTCAACATGAGATCTGTGGACCATGGGAGCACATTTGTGACTAAATGAGGACATCTTGGGTGCACTGTCTTGATGTAGAATGCCCATTAGCACCACCAGATCTTCTTGGGCTGGTATCACATGGACTACAAGAGTATGTGTAAATTCGAAACTGAATTGTCAGGAGTGGGAAAGTTCAGAAATCTTAAGTGGGAAACAGCACTTGAGTGGGTAAGGTAAGAGATAGCAATTCTACATAAGAAGCTGCATAAGTAGATAGAGCAGCAATGGCCACTGTTGCACACTAAGAGCCTTGAACCTAGACACCTCGAAGTCTCTACATCCTCCAAGATAACCAGGAATCAGAGAACTCTGGAAGAGGGCAGGGGCCCAAGTCAAGCCCTAGTTTGGTTTCTAGTCTTAGGCATGGGCATAATAGCTGATTTGGACCTGAATGTCAATGTTGTAATCCAGGACTTCTTTGTGAAAGCTTCTATGGCTTGAAAGGTACATGGTTATATTAACAGGCTAATAATAACTTTTAATTTAATCAGAGAGCCACCAGTGTGTTAGTGGCCTTCTGGGTCCTTCTTAGGGTAGAAAATGAAGCAGATAGTAACTGGAGAACAGAAATATAAGGGTCTGGGTCTGAGTAAGAAGAAAAGGATGGCCCTAAATTACTGGTGGAAAGCCATCCCTGCAACTGTCCATGTGCACACATCAAGGGTTCCAGAAAGAAAATTGCCTGGACCAGCAAATACCAGACTCACTTTCTTCCTCCAGAGATAGGTGGCCTCCCAGGGTGCTAGCTGTAGCACCAAACCCAGTGGAGATGGGGAGTATTAGGGGAAGATACCTGACATCCAGCTCCTGCCGATGCTAAGGAAGGCTATCACTACTTAGAGCTCAGGAAAAGGCAGTGCCTAGCAGGGACTGGTACCAGTATTAGAGCACCAGTTAGGCTGAGCATTCTACAGCTCATTGTCACTGCAGGTTTCCATGATGATAGGTCCTAAGGCTCTAAAACATGTATCCTGCAAGCGAGAGGCTCTCCATCTTTGCCTTTTCTGTTCCCTGTACTTGTACGGCTACCTGTGCAAGTAATCAACAGCCCTGCTGGTTTCTAAGCCTACTAGATCACAGGACAAGAGGCTGAAAGACAAGGATTACAGCAATTGAACAGATCAAATTATTAGGAATGAAATGGACCTCTCTCCTACTGTCCCTGGAGGTAAATGTCTGAAGCCCTTCTCACTGCACTTGCTTGCTGCTTACTCTGAAATGTATGAACACAAGTGTCTGAAACCTTTGGAATGATTTACCTAAACTTGGCTTTGGCCACTTTGGACTAAAGAATAGGGGTTAGGCAATCACACTGAATTGGCAGTGCTGATTGTTAGAAATGCCAGCCATGAAAATGAAGGGTTACATTGGGACAGTACATCAACTGTAATTACTATTTTTTTTTCATTACTGTAGCCATCACTATTGGATCTGTGGGGCTGGACCTCATTGCCTGTCTGAGAAAATGGTGGACCCCGGGGCCAGGTGCAATAACTCCCCCAAATTTTGAAGTTACTTTTCCTCCAAGGTGGTTTGGAAAAATCCTCTCTCATTTCAGCCTTGCCACAAGAGGGATAAAAACAGAAGTGATGAGGTGGGGTAGTGACTGACCCAAACTCTAAGGAGACAGGAGAAGTCACCTGCAGTGTAAACTATTAATGCTAAGCCAAAGTCTCCCTGCCGTATTCAAAGTTCCCAATATTTGGATTCATGTATCTATAAAGTGTTTTTAAGCTTGAATTTATTTCAGAACGGAAAGCAGACATTTGTCAAAGAGAACTTGTAACCATAATGGAAAATAAGCTGAAAAAAATTGTAAAGAAATTAATCACAAATAAAAGGTACAAATTTTCTCATTTTTCCCCCAGTTGTGTTTAATTGTTTGGGTTTGGCTTGCAGGAGAGCAGGATTACCTCTGCTTCCAATGGAGTTATTTTCCATATTTTTCTCATTTGATATGATCTTGGGGAAAAAATATATACATCCCTTAAGAGAGACAAACAATTCACGTCATGAAAATGGGCTGCATGAAACTGTGATAAATAAATATTCAAGGGCATAAATATGTAGTAACACATTGCAGCTAAAAATCAAATACGTGGTAGGATTTCCCTAGGGATAGAAACAGGCTGCATCAAAAGCAATTTACCCTTTCCTTAAAGGCCTCAAATGTCCCACATTCTCAATTCACACATCTTGCCTTCTGGACCACTTTTGACATTAAGAATTGGTGATATTTTCATGTGTTCTTATTTTCAAATCATGGTGTCACTTCTAGGCAGCTAGGGTACAAATTCATATCTCTTAGAGTAACAGCTATTGCCTCACTTTCTCTAAATGCCCAAGATGGTAATTTACATCTTTCTTCTCAGGATGTACAGAATAGATTTTTATCTCCCACTCCAAATGAAGTTTTATCTTTCTGTCCACAGTGACAATTGGAGGAAAGCTAAGATCACTTTGCTTTTCATGTTTTCCTCAAACATAAATCTTGTCAATACCTTTTAAAATACAACTCACACAACAAAACAATTCTTTTGCCATAACTCTGTGTTATAAGCTCCAAAATCTTTCCATCAGACACCAGCTTCTAAGAAATTGCAGTTCAGGTGAGGGCTGGGGGTGAACAAAGGCACAAGAAGGGCCAAGATCTTTATATCAATAAGGCAGAGGACTTTGGTGAAAGATGGTACATTTAACTAGTACATGAGATTGTCACCTGGCCACATGCAACAAAATATTAGGTTATCTTTTAAAAGCATTCCTTTCTCCCCCTGGAAATTTGGAAGAAAAGGAAAATTAGGTCAATTTTTGAAGGTTAGTATGTAATAGAATGAAACAAGAAAGAGCCAAAAAAATAAAAAACAACAACAACAAACTTATGTTGTAACAACCCAAGAGAGTAATGGGATCATAATAACAATAACAGTAGCAATAATGATGATGACGACAGCCGCTAACCCCTATATGGCACTGTGTTAAGGGTCTCACATAAAAATAACCATGTTCCAATCCTATAATGTTTGAGCCAGGCATTCACTTGAACTTCATTGCTGAGTGGACAAGGCAAACAAGGCAGACATGTAACCATCTCACTTGGCTGGCATGTTGGAAGCTTAGGTTTCAGGGCAGAACCCAGAATATCAGAGGAAAGGATGCAGGTGCAACTGAAAGAATGAACGTTCAACAAAATCCTACTGAGCTCCCTAGCTCATGGGTGGGCGTGGGTGGGGGTGATAAGTTGATAGGAAAGTGATCTGGAAATCAAGAAGAAGTTCACCCCTCGAACATATTAATAAGATTCATCCCACTTTACCTATTTGAAGAAAATAATACCTATGCTTTGAACTGAAATATAGTCTGCTTAGTGTCTATGCTATTATTTTGGGTAGAACTTGAATACCTATGATGGCCAGGTGACAATCTCATGTACTAGTGAATTTTGCCATCTTTAAATTCAGAGAGTCACAGGTTCTGCTAGTTCTACTATCATCCTTAACTTTTACTAGCTGATCTTGGATAAGCTACTTAACTTTCTGTGCCTAAGTTTTCTCACCCATAATAGAATTTACCTGTATATGGCTGAACTGAAAATAAAATGAAATAGTGTGTGTGAATTGTTGAAAGCAGTGTCTGCCCCACCACATATAATAAATATTATCTGTTATTATACCAGGGCTCCTCAGTTTTGTGAAAATAACTAGATGTTTGGGAAGCATGAAATGACTAGTTCTTTAACTAAAATTTTCTCAAATCTACAAAATACAGACTTAAATAAACACCTACAGTCAAAGTCACAAAAAAATTCTTCCACATTGTCTTCCATTAGCTTTTTTGAGATGAACAAAGCCAGACACTTTTTAAAGTGGCAGGTACAGGTTTTAGTCTATAACACTATTGCAATAAGGAAGAATCTTCCTAATGTGAACTGAACTCTATTTTGCCAAAACAAAAGGTTGGAGATCTGGGGGTCCTAAGAGCAATGCCCTGAGGGGCATGAAGGAGAATTAGTCCATTTGACTATGCCAGCTGGATTTGTTAATTGGTGCTTACCTAGAGGAGAAGCAAACTTCTCTTGTTTTTATGACAGGAAGCAATGGTGCAACTTGAGGCTAGGCATCTGTCTTAGTCTGCTTTGTGATGCTAAAACTGAATGCCTGAGACTGGGTAATTTATAAAGAATAAATGTTCATTATTTCACAGTTCTGGAGGCTGGGAAGTCCAAGATCAAGGCCTCAGCATCAGGTGTGGGCCTTCTTACCACATCCACAACACAGCAGAAGGCAGAAAGGCAAGAGAGGAACTCTGTGTCTTAACATGGCAAGTGATCAGAAGAGAGCAATCCCACTCCCACAAACCATTTTATAAAGCCATTAATTCATCCACGAGGGTGGAGCCCTGATAAACTAAACACTTCTCAAAAGGCTTCACCTCCCAACACATTGCAATGGGGAGTAAGTTTCCAGCACATGAATTTTGTAGAGGGCAAAAACATTCACACCATAGCAACACCCATGGAAGCTAGGTTCTTATCTTCCCATAGGGCTTGGGAGAGAGAGTTAGAGTTTCACTTTGAATGTTTTGTTTTAAAGAGAGATGGCATTGTGTGGGGGAAAGAATTACCTCTAACCCTTCTTAGGGAGAGGCAAAGATATACAATGTAACCAAAATGTCAAAACAAAAAACAAAAATAAACTCTTATAAGGTGGTGGGCAGGTGGGAGGGGGGAGGAGGGGAAGGGTGTATACTTACAAATGGGTGCAGTGGGCTCTGGCACGGCGGGATGGGGGAGGGGTGGCAGGGGCAATATATGTAACCCTAACAATATTTGTACCCCCATAATATGAGGAAATAAAAGGAAAAATTAAAAATAATAATAATAAAAATAAATAAACAAATAAAGAGAGATGGCTCTCAGATCCATGAGGAAACAGTTCGGGGTGATAATTTTACATCTCAAAGGGCATAAAAAGGATTTATAATTGCAAGCCTCTCTAAAGTAACTGATTTTAAGAGGGGATTCAGGGTTCTCTGCGAAAACAAAACCAACAAGACAGCCCAGAAAAAAATAATGTTTCATCTCAAGTAGTCAGGCAGAAAAAGTTTCCTCATATTTGTATTGGGGTCAGCCTTTTTGTTTTATTTAAATCTTCAATTGATTGAATGAGGGCCACCCCCATTAGGGAAGGCAATCTTCTTTACTTAGTCTACTGATTGAAATGTTAATCTCATCCAAAAATATCCTCACAAATATACTCAGTATAATGTTTTATCAAATATCTGGGCACTCTATGGCCCAATCTCTTTGATATGTAAAATTAGTTTATCACAGGGGCCTATCGGCATATCACTAGGTTTTGGCTGGAACAAAAAATAAATTCTCAATGGCATTGCACTTTCTCAAATAGGCATTTTAAGAAGGGGCTGTGATCATCCTAGGGACATTGTCCTATGCCACTAGAAGCCCTGCTAGAGTTTGATGGCCTTTCAGTTCAGAAGTTTGGATGGATTTGTTATGTTTAAAGAGTTCTGCAGTTCTCAAGCCTTAGAGTTTACCTTTTAGATTAATCCATCAGGAATTTATTTTTGTATATCTTAAAATGTAACTGTACAACAGAGGCAGAGAGAGGAAGTCCCACTTTACATGGTTCCCATATACACAATATTCCATTAATATGGTTTTGTTAAATAACACCAGTCCCACAACAACACAGTTTGAGTTTCAATTACCATGGCATATTAAGTATGAGTAATTGCACGAAGTGCAAACTTCACTGCTAGCTTTTCCGTTCATAAATCATGGTGTAAATAACAGAGAGGTAGTTCAGTGACCATTCATGTCACTCCTTCAAGGTTTCTCTGTGATTGGTCACTGTGCATCTGTTACTCAGTTCCCACACGACAGCAAAGTGTGCGATTTGTTGCCTTCTTGTTTCCCAATGATAAATCCATGTAATAATTTACAAAAATGGATAATCAAAAGAGGGAATTGAGCAACAAAGGTATAAGTGAAGCAAAGAAATGAAAAATGATAATGCTGGAAGTGAAATTCAAATTGAACATAAATGGAGTTATAGGGAAAAAAATCACTTACCATGAGACTATTGATGCTGCCACTATTCCAGAGACTAGATATGCAGCCAGAGGAAATTAGTGAAGGTGAATTTATGGGCATAAATGAGGAAAGCGTTTGTGAAAAGGATGTAGATGTCCTCAAGGAAATGAGGCCAACAAAAACTTTACACATTAAACACACATTAAACAAATTTGCAAAGATTATTTCACAACACTGAAAGTGCGAATGGTAAACTATTGAGAGCTGATTCAAACTTTTAAAAGGGTATAATAATTTGCTAAGGCATAGAAAAGATGTTTGTTTCATATCACAATTTGCACAATAAGACAAGCTTGGCTACTATAACTCTTACGGGGTTTTTCCCCCCATAAAGAAAACACTTCAATTCTCAATTTTCTAATGTTTTAAATTAATGTACTAAGTAAATATTAATTTTCCTTTTTAAAAATTTTCTATACATTCTATCTGACAATAAGAATGTTTAATGTTTTGAAAATAACTGTTAAAGGTTACAGAACAATCATTTTTTCCCAATGATTACTAAGAACACTTCGCATAGTTTCATTTTTATGATTCCACACTACCATGGAAAGCAAAAACTTACTCTGTGTGTTCGTATGTATGTATATGTGTCTGTTTGTATACTATATATACTCATATTCTTTCAGCTTACAAATCACATTATTCAAATCTTTGCTGATATTTTTGTCTGCTTGATCTGTCAATTTCTCAGAAAAGCATATTAAAAGTTTGAATTTAAATTTTTGTTTTATCTTTTTCTTCCCATCATTCTGTCAGTTATCACTCTATATTCTCCAAGACTATATTGTTGGGAATTGTTTTATGTTATTGATCTATTTTCTTTTTTTATTAATATAAAATACCCTTTTTTATCTTTTATGCTTCTTTTCTCATTATAGTCTACTTTTTTTAATAACGTTAAATTTTTACCATATTTATTTTTCTCTTTGTTGAAGTATTTTTGCCAAGAGTATCTTCAAATAGGGTCTTCAATTTATTGAAAGGTTATTTAAATCAATTATTTAAAATTTATTGTTCACAGTACAGACTAAACTCCTTGTTCTACTTCTTTCCCTGTCCTCACTACTGCACTTGACTGTTAAAAAAATTTTTAAGCAGTAAAAAAATGTTTTAAAAATTGCTGAAAAGTATTTAAACATCATGAAAATGATAGTTTTGCTAGATGTAAAATGCTAAGTTCAATATATTTTATAGCAGTTTGGAAATATAATCAGTAAATAGAGTTGCTGTTGAGAAATTTGTTGGAAATCTGATGCCTTTATAGTTGATTAACTATTCTGGAAATTTTTATAATTATCTCTGTCATTGCTGAACTGAAATTTCATCATAATTTTGTATGTATCTATCCTAGTTGATATGTTATCAGCCCTTTAAATTTGAAGTCTTATATTTTACCTCAATTCTGGAAAATCCAATAGTTAGTTCTCTTTTTTCTCTTTTTTCTGGGCCAAATGTTTTTATACAGGTTTTTACTTTTCTTGATTCCTCCAAATCTAATTTTTCCTTTACATCCTGCTCTCTGTGTCCCTTCCTGATACCCTCTTTAAGAGTTCTTCAGTCTGATTTTCTAGTTCATTAGTTTGTTCTTCAGTTGTGCCGTACTGTGTTTAATCCCTCTGTCGAGTTGTTTATTTCAACTAATATATTCATATATCCAGTAACTCCAACTGGTTTTTCTCTATAGCTGCTTCTTCCTGTTTTATATTTCTAACATCTCTCTTTGTATTGGGGGTAATATTTATTAAGCTAATTTTAAAATCTTGTTCTGTCTTGCCTTTTTATTCCAACTCAACCTGTTCCATTGTTTCATTTGCTATCTTTCTGTTACAATGCTTGTGATCATCTGATGGCTATTTTTCCCTAGGAAAGTAGTCTGGGTATAACAGCTATTGAAAATCTGGGGATGCACCTTTGCTTCTTCTGGTGAGGGAAGGGGTAGGTAGAACAATGTAGACTTCTGTTCTTCGTTACCACTAGGTGAATTTGAATCTCAGACCTCAGTGAACTTCTCTGTAACCACAATGCTCCTTCCTAAGAGTTACCTTCCTAAATACAGTCTCTTGCTCAAAGGCTGATATTTGGAGGGCAATGGGGGAGAAAAACTATTCAGGGTCTGGACAATTCCACTGGACCTGTGCTTGTCCAGGCTTATCCTTTCTGAGGATCCAGCATCACCCTGGTGTTACGCCACACCAACACCTCTGACTGGCTTCAATGTGCTTCTGTTGTTTTCCACATTACATCAGGGACAGACACACCATGCTCAACCCAGGGCAATGTGAGTTATCGCCAACTGATTTCCAGGAATTTCCTGGATGTATCAGTGGTGAGGAGGTGAGAGCCTTCTTATATTTTTATAATTTCCATAATAAATAGGCCTCCCTCGCCGCATGGTGGAGGTCAGGAAAATTTGGGAAATGTCACGCCACCCTAACAATGTTTTCCAAAGTGGTAGCCTCTCTAACTTTCCAACTTTGACGCTTTCATATTTTTGAGAGGCTATTGGCTGAGGCTTATAAAATTGGTGGTCTGCCACCTCCTTTAAAAGTTTTGTGCTGTCCTAGTTTATCTGTCATCCAGGGTATCAGGACCTTGGCCAAAATGAAGGTAGAAATACTCCCATGTGTACAGACACTTCATCAATTGATTATATGGAAAAAGAACATGAAATCTTGGATATCAAGAAATTCCTTTTCTAATAGTAATGTCTTTTCCAGACAAGTGATTGTTAAAATAATAAGCAGAAACTAAAAAAAATCAACATCTTTACATTTGTTTCCAAATCATAGCATGTATTAATTTAGAATACTTAATCACTTTAGTATGTGTTCTAGAATATCTATATTTCTGTCAAATGGAACATAAGGAATGAGAAAACTTTAATTGGAAAATAAATAAAATTACATCAAATAGTATTAACAAATAAGTACATGATAATTCAAGTTATTTCTATAGTTTAACTGGTCTTCTACTTTAAGCACTGTTACTAAAGAGAATATGTCCTCAACGATGATACTTCATCAATATTTTTAAATTTCAAATGTAAACATTAAGCATGCTTTAAAACATGCAAAATAAAGTCTATGTATATTTGTGGATGAGTTTCACATCTAATTTTGCAAAGGCAGCAGAGATTGTATGTGTATGTAAGAATGTGTGAGTGTGTGAGTGTGTGTGTGTGTGTGTGTGTTATACCTTGCTCCTAAGGTATATTGAATTTTTAAGATATCTCTCTGAAGTGGCTTTGTGTAATTTTGATGATCTTGTTTAATAAGGCATTTAAAAACAAACAAAACAATCTGAATAAAATATCTACTCTTTAAAGTCTAAGTCAAAGGCTATACACATGGAAGGCTGAAAAATAACCAGCTTTTAATTCTGTCCTTTCAACAATACAACTGCACTTTCAAATGTGCTTTGTTGTTTTCTTTTAATTCACTAAAATTAATCTTATAGATGTAGATGCCAGATTTGCATTAATTAAAACTCTACTGTAGAAGCCAGGCTTAATTGCAATCAAATTTGCTTAATTATGCATGGCGAGAGATTCCCAAACGAGAAAGGTTTTAGTAAGGATTTTGGTTTTTTGCATTGACAAAATAAATTGAAATTGTCATTTTTTGTGTTTTATGTAGCACTTGTAAATAATTTGTGGAGCACCTTAAGTCTTCTATGTAAAGCAATGTTATTGCTTAAGTAATTATAACAATCTGCATTTTTCATTGTTAATTGTGGGTGTCAGACTCATTAATTTTAATTTACAGACTGTAATGAAATTAAGAAAATTTTGTGCTGATCTGCTGAAACTTGTCTTACAGGAAGTTGTTTAATACAACTAAAGTTTGAAAAAGTCAAGCCTCATTTTCATAATTTGTATTTTAACCAATACAATCATTCTACAAGTTTTTCAGTAAAATTTGGCTTTATGTAGTACAAAAAGACAAACTATGTAAACAATTTTTTTAAAAAAATTACTTGATGTTTCAAGTATAGCAATAATTAAACTAAAATTTATATTTAATTTAAAATTATATTTTCTGATTAAGCAAAATCTGCAAACATTAGTAATAAAGTTTCAATTTTATTTCATCTGTTTTCTATAGGGGATTATGTTGTTAGGGATAGGGAGGAGAAGGTTCCAAAAAGACAGATATAACCAAAAATCAATTTAATTATTCTTTGCTCAATAGATTATCAGTGCATTATTTAACTCACATTTCAATGAGAATTATCCATGGTTATTTTGTCTCAGATATCTGTCATATAGCCAGAGCTTTAAATACTGCATCTGTAATCTCTTTTAATTTTTCAAATGTAAATTTAAAACAAAGTAATTCATTTGAAAATTAGTAAAGCATACAATTTAAATGAAGAAAGTTAATGACAAAGAACAATGCTAAATCTTTTTTATTTTCATGTTAAGACATTGCATTTTGTCCTTGAAGCCTGTTTAAATTTTAAGTAGTATAATTAATATAAAAAATATAATGGAAACAGAAAGTATCTTTCATGCTTATTTAGTAGCAAGTCAACTTTTGGGGAAATTAGCTAAAGAGCCTTCACCTCAATTATTATTCATCCAATTAAAAATTCCAAAAACAATTACTATAATTCTGCTTAAAACCAAGCATGAAAATTTGGTTGGTAGTAAAAAACATAATTGTTGAATGTCTCGAAAAGAAAATGACAAAGTGAAGATTATTCCATAATTAAAGCTAACCTTTAATTACTGGTCTTTTTAAATCAAGTTATTCTGAAAAGGTAAAATAAATCATCAAAAGGGTCTTGGCAGTGCATCTCTTCATGTAATACTCTACCACGAGATATTAGTAATGACTCAAAATCTTTTCTCTTTATTAACTCAATAGGAGACATAATAGAAAAGGGGAATACTCAGGCAGGATACTAAATACACAAATAAACAGGTACCAAGAACCTACGGGAGTTTCCCCATAATTCATAAACAATGAGAAAAAGACAATGCGGTCCAATGTTTAACAAAATTGGTAGTGAAAATTCAAAAGAGCACTTTTTTCTCCAAGATTTTAGTTTAAGGATTACTTTTGCATTTTATTTACCCTGACATAAGCCTCAAAATTTGTACATTTTCTATTTCTTCACAAGAGCATTTGATCACTGTTCTATTTTTTTGATTCTTAATCCTAAGCAATTTCCACCACTCCCTGGGAACCAAGAGATTCTATTGCCCCAAAACAAATTTTTGTAGGATTTTCTGTGCCAGCCTTTAGGATATCATAAGGAACTTCCTTTACTGAGATGCATTCATAGTACCCTACCAATAAGTAAGATCTCATATTCTGTCATTTTTTAAAAGCCCAGCCAGGTATAGTTCTACACAAATCCACTAACTGAATTTGTTTCCTGATGCTCCTTAGTCTTTAGAATAACTCTCAACTATACTTTTGTCCTGATTCATGCTTAAACCTTTGTTTTTAGTTTATTCTGTCATTAAGAAGTCACTTTTCCACTCTCTTGTCTCGCTTATCACTCTTTGTTCCTAATTCGTAAGTACTTTTTCCAGCCATATTTTCACCCCTTTCTGTCACTTTTCGTTGCCCATATCCTCTATTCCATTCTCTGTCCCCATTTCATCCTGTCCTCTCTGCCCCTGGTTTCACCCAGAGATGCTATTATGGTGATTGATTTACACAGTGCAGAACATTCCATAGGTATCATATTGCTATACAACATACACATCCCATACAACTATAAATCTAGAAATAACTAGCAAAAGGAGACGTTTAAGTGGAGAGTTAAAAGTGCTAACAGGGTCAACTGGCACAGTCATTGTGTGGATGGTGGTTTCACTACCTTGGAGACAAATGGCAAGAGCCAGTGGAGCTGGGCACTCATGATGAAATCAGTAATAAATCAGACACAGAGTATAAGCATGAATCAAATTACTATGCTCAAATAAGAGCTAGGCACAGACTTGAAAGGAAAATATGTCATTTCCTTTCTTTTCCCACCATCTCACTTCCATCCATCTTTTGTCTCTCTCACTTGATACCTGTCTTTCTCATTACCATTTCTGAGTTTCCCTTATTCTAGAATTTTCTAAAGAAGTAAAATTTATACCCTAATCCTGAAATGCTTATTCTTATTAAATTTAATATGATGTGTTAAGATCAAACCTCAGATCTCTAAAGAATCAGGTGTGTAATGATGAATAACATCTGTATATCTTAAGAAGTGAAAGCCCGTTCACAATTCAGAAGTGAACAGACGCCACATCCCAAAGATAATTTGCAATCTTCATGTGGATTCTAATAAGAACACTCTATCATTTGCAGGAAGATGTCACTCTTCTATTCCTAGATTCATATTATTTCAATTGTTCTTTCAATCATTTAGTAACGACCCTCCACTCGGGTGTAGCCACAAGTGCCCGAATGTTAAACCACTTGCAAGACATGTTCAGCACAACCTCAAACAATGCAGCCGAAATATTGATTCATGGGAAACAATTGCACCAGACAGAATGAACTAGCTGTTGTTTTAAATGGGTCATTCATTTCAGGACAATACTCAGGTTAGTTCCAGAAAAGAAATGATAAAGCAATAAGTCGTTTTTGCCAACTTCAGAGCTTTTCTCAAAGCACTTAAATTTTTTCTTTTTGTTGTGGAAAAATTTAAGCACATGAAAAAGTAAAGAGAATAGTGAAATGAATCCCACGCACCTACCATGTAGCTGTACCTGCCGTGTTTCCCTGAAAATAAGACCTATCCATAAAATAAGCCCTAGCAGGATTTCTAAGCATTTGTGCAATATAAGCCCTACCTCCAAAATAAGACCTAGTGATGGGCGTGGCTACGCAGAGTATCTGCACAACCCACGCGTTTCGTCGCCCAGCGGTAAAGAAGAGAGATTGGGGCCAATGGTTCTAAAGAAAATAGATTCGCAAGAAATTCAGGATGGAATTCGAGGTTTGGAGAGTTATGATGATGTTCCAGAAGAAGACAAGTTAACTATATTTGAATAAATGTAGATTGTTGTACCGTACTTAAAAAAAATAACACATCCCTGAAAATAAGCCTTAGGGTGTCTTCTTGAGGAAAAATAAATATAAGACTCTGTCTTATTTTCAGGGAAACACGGTACTATGTTTCCTCTCTTCCACTCTCCTCCACTGTTATATCGCAGACACATCCCATAATATGTCTGTGCATAGACCCCAATGCACCTTTACTCTGGTGTTGTCTATCCTTCTCTTTGGTTTTAAAAAGAGACTTTATCTTTCAAATATCAGTGAAAATTTACTACAATGTTGTGTTATTCTTTTTTTAAAAAAAAATTTCAATACATTTAGGGGTACAAGTGTTTTTTGTTCACAGATGGATTGTACAATGCTCAAGTTAGGACTTTTATTAATAGTATACCCATCACCAGAATAGTGTACATAGTACCCAAATAGGTAGATTTTTATCCTTCACCCTCCTCCTAACCTCCCCTTTGTTAGTTGTCAATGTCCATCACACCACTTTATAACCATATATATCCCTCATTTAGCTCCCACTTATACGTGAGAACATGTGGTACTTGTTTTTCTGTTCCTGAGATATTTTACTTAGGATAGTGGTCTTCTAGTTCCATCTAAGTTGCTGCAAAAGACATTATTTCATTCTTTTTTATGGCTGAGTAGTACTCCATAGTATATATACACCACATTTTCTTTATTCACTCATCAATTGGTGGGCGCATAGGTTGATTCCAAATCATTGCAATTGTGAATTGTGCTGCAATAAACATTCAGGCGCAAGTGTCTTTTCTATAAAATGACTTCTTTTCATTTGGATAAATACTCAGTAATGGGTTTGCTATTATTAATTCTTTCAATCCATGACCATGGGATGTCTTTCCATTTATTTGTGCCTTATTCAATTTCTTTCATCAATGCTTTATAGTCTTTTACCTCCTTAGTTAAATTTAGCCTAAATTTTTTTGGATAGCCATTGTGAATGGGATTTTCTTGATTTCTTTACCAGATAGTTTGTTGTTAGTGTATAGAAATGCTATTGATTTTTGTATTTTGATTTTGTATCCTGCAACTTTATTAATTTTTTAGTTCTAACAGCTTTTGGTGAAGTTCTTCAGGGTTTTCCATATATAAGATCACATCATCTGCAAATAGAGACAATTTAATTTCTTCTTTTCTGAATTGAATGCCTTATATTTCTTTCTCTTGCCTAATTGTCCTGGCGAGGACTTTAAATACTATGTTAAACAGAAGTGGTAAGACTGGGCATCCTTGTGTTATTTCTGATCTTAGAAGAAAAGCTTTCAACTTTTCACCATTGAGTATGATGTTAGCTCTTTGCTTGTTGTACAGGGCCTTTGTTGTGTTGAAATACATTCTTTCTATGCCTACTTTGTTGAGAGTTTTTATCATGAAAGGATGTTGACTTTTGTCAAATGCCTTCTTTGTATCAATTGAGATGATCATACGGCTTCTGTCCTTTATTCTATTAATGTGGTGTATCACATTTATAAGATTTGTGTATGTTGAATCATCCTTGCCTTCCAGACATAAATCCCACTTGATCTTGGTGAATGATTCTTTTAGTGTACTATTAAATCTGGTTTGCTAATATTTTGTTGAAGATCTTCCTAACTATGTCTATGATGCATATTGGCCTGTCATTACCTACAGTCCTTGTCTGGCTTCGGAAATAAGGTAATGCTCAACCTTGTAAAATGAGTTTGGAAGTTTTTCATTCTCTTCCATTTTTTGCAAGAGTTTGAGAAGAATTGGTATTAGTTTTCCTATAAATGTTTGGTGGAAATAGCAGTGTCCTGAGCTTTTCTTTGATGGGAGACTTCTGGAAGGCCTGCAACAAGCAGAACACCTGAGAATGTTGAACATGTATGCATTAGGTTAAGAGACACTGAGAGAACTATGTGAGGTCCCAAGGTGCTTAATTTGAAAAGGACTGGGGCGTTGTCCTATGTACAATGTTTCTTGTGTCTTGTATCTTCTTCAATAAATGTCTCTATTTTTCATATTACATGGCTGGATACTTCCTGGACAGGCCTTGTATATGTCACAGGAAGGAGACTCTGAGATAAGGACTAGGATACAGGAAACTTGTTAGGATGTGCTCTAGGGAGTCAAACATCGTAGAGGAGAGAGGAATGCAGAAGCAGGGGCTGGTTGAGAAGTTGAACTATGACAAGGTTACAGCAAAGACCTAGGTGATCTCAAGGGGAACTCTGAACCTGGGATGCATCTTCAGAATTGCCCCACCTTGAGGCAAGAGGAGCAGGCCTTTGTAGCACCACATTGACTAATCAGATGCAGAAAGGCACAAGACCTTGGATGAGGTCCTCATTTCAAGGGGGCTATGAGGTGTCAGTTGCCATCAACTAGGGAATGAATGTTTCAGTCCTGAAAGACAGTTTGTGGTAGCTCATCACAGGAGCCTCTACAACATATTTGAAGAGAGGTTTGATATCTTTCCTTCCTACCTACCTACACACACACACACACACACACACACACACACTCCTAGCTTTACTCTCATAGTTTTAATATCTTTGAGGATTGGGAGTTGGGAAAATTATGTTCTAGCACTGACTCTAAGAATAAGATGTTTAATTGGGAACAAGTCTCAACATCTCAAGGTCTCAGGTTTCTTTTTACATGCAAAATTAGAAGATTGGAGGTTTGGGATGAGGTACTAAGCAATCATTATGCCTGCTCTCAAACTTTAGGGTGGCTTGCAGTTATATAAAATCATTTATAAATTATGTGATTTGTGAGTCACTTAAAAGTTTTATACCTGACGTCTTTCTGGTTGTTCTCCTTTGGACACAACATTGGAGAGACTAAACATTGGCACTTGGTTCCCTGTCATCACTTAATTTTGGTGCTTGTATTAGTTTCCTATGGGTGCTATAACAAGTTACCACAAACTTGGTGGCTTAAAACAACAGAAACTTACTTTTTCACAGTTCTAGAAACCCAAAGTCCTAAATTACTATTACTGAGCTGAAATCAAGCTCCTTCTCTTCTTCCTTCTGTGTTCAAATCTCTTTGACTACTTCTTATAAGAATACATATGATTGCATTTAGGGTCCACCCTGATAATCTAGGATAATCTCTCCAACTCAGCATCCTTAATTTAATCACATCTGCAAAGACCCTGTCTCAATATAAGGTAACATTTAAGGGTTCCAGGGTTCAGGACATACATATTTTTATGGTGGTAATTTTTCAGTCTACTACAGTGCTGGAAGGGATTGATAATCATATCTATTTATTTATAATTTCTAGAGCAATCTGTATTTGTCAAAATAAACTAGCTTATGCTGTTGCAACAATAACAAAACAATCTGAAAACTCAGTGGCTTCACATATGAGAGTTCATCTCACAGTCATGTAATAGTCCAACGTGGGGGAGAATTCTGCAACACTTTATTCTTCAAGGACTCAGACACTTTCATCTTGGGACTCCACTCTCCACTTGTTTCTTGGCGTCTTTTCCACTTGGTGGGCAGGTGGGGAATGAGACAGAGGATCAGGCACACAAGGTTGTAAGGAGAACGCCAGCAGCCCCTGCCACAGCATATTTTGGCACCTGTTCCATCCCCCATGGGATAGTCTGTATTATTGCTCAAATTATTTATTGTCCAACTCTGGATACCCTAGCCTTTGGCGTCCCTCTTTGGAGGAAGATTATATATCTTTACCCTGTGGAACTCAAGCATGACCATGTAACTTGATTTGGCAAATGAAGGGAAGCAGAAGAGGCAATTATGGCCAAACAACTCTGTCCTTGGCCAGAACTCACTCACATGCTCTCTCCTACATTTAAGGAGGCTAAACAATGTCTAGCTGTATGATCGGGAAGAAGAGAACACAAATGTTGGTGAATCCCAGCACTTCCTGCTACAGTAATTAGCCATCTTGTTGATACCTTCCCTTTCTCTGTGCGAGATATTATATTATGTTCAAAATATCTGCTATTCCTCCCTGCAGCTCCTTCCCTCCCTTTGATAAGTCTCTTTGAGAAAAGATTATACATCCTCATCCTGCTGAATTCAAGCATAACTATGTTGATTGCTTTAGCCAATGAAAGAAATATGAGCAGATGCTATAAGTGTTATCTTAGGAACTAGTACATGGTCCAGACACCTCTCTTTTCTCTCTGCCATGAGACAGGCAATGTCCCAAACAAAGTCTGCTCCATCTACCTAGATCCTGGAGTATAGAGAACATGGAGCAAAGCTATATCCAATCCCCCATGGACATGTGTGAGTTAAAAATTACCCTTTGATGTAAATCACTTGAATTTGGAGGTCTTTTTTTAAAACAACATAAGCTGAAAAATACACTCCATCATTTCCCAGAATTTATCAGTGATAAATCCATGAACTGGAGATGAGCTAAACTCAAAGAAAATAGCTAGAGATTCTCTTACAATTTTCTCAACTCACTTATCCATTTTAGGTTCCTAAATGTGTCAACTTTTTCAGATGTCTTTCTATTTTACTTTCTTCAAAATTACATTTCTCTCCTTGTTTCCTTTATCTATTTCTTCTCTATCTGTGTCCAAATCACTAAAAGTGTTCTCTGAGCATTTAAGCAAAACTAGAAGCTCAAATTTACAAATTTGACATTTCTTTATCTGGAATTACTTAAGTATTTTAGTACTCTGATTCAATGGTGTTCTGAAGTTAGCTCATATCAGTTCCCAGAGTTTATTGTTAATTTTTCAGGAATGTCGTGAGCAGTTGTTAAACATAGCTATTATTTAAAATGAAACTACATATATTTACAGTTAAATTATATTTAAAACAAAGGTAATAAATACTCAAAACTCATCACTTCTTAATAATTTCACTGGATTTTGCAATTATCAATTCTCTTGAGATTATTTGTCTGTATAGTGGAGGTAGCATATAATAATATGCTACTGTGCATCTTTCAAACTCTGCATTTAGTGATTTCACATTAATGGTCTGAAATCAGGCATGGTAGGGGTATTTACACCAGAGAAATTGGCATACATTGCAAATCCACTTTTACCAACACCTCACTGTATACAGTTGGTCTTCCATATCCAAGGTATAGGGGGTTGGTTCCAGGACCCACAAGCATACCAAAATTAGAGAATGCTCATGTCCTTTATATAACATATACACTGGTTCCCCACCCCAAAATTAAACCAAACTTGGGTGGAAAATATGTATAGTGGATTCTCTGTATCTGCACTGGGTGGATTGAATCAGTGGACAGGAAACTGTGGATTTGGAGGGCTGACTGTATACTCCTAAAAAATTATATAAATTTTAAAAAGCAAAGTTTGCAGGGCTGTTTTTTTAAAAAAAAATACATTCCCTTAGCTCTCGGGAGATACTGTCTACATCTCCAGTAAAGATATTTATGGAATAGCCATTTTCTCTTTTAAAAATATATCCAACTTTATGGAAACACTCTGATACAAGAACTAAACAATGATGAATTACATATAAGTCTGTAAGAACTAATTCACTGCTCAAGAAAAGATATCAGCAGAAAATAAAGTGAGATCAAATTTAGTAGGCTAATAAGATGATTGAATTTTCTGACAGGGTTAATTCATTTGTAATAGTGAAGAGTATCTGTACTACTGTAGAAGAAACAAGCTTTTATTATATAAGAAAGTGTTTACATTGCATATATCTATTGTGATTTCAATCTTTGAAAAAAGCTAAAGCTTTCATAAGATAATTATCTTCCTTATCTTCATATTCTGGCTAATTAGTAATTATAAATTGCCTATTTTAAAACAGAATCTAGGACACAATGAAAATTTTTAAAAAGTTAAATCAAACTGGGCTGAATGCTCAGAAAAATTAAAAATTTAGTTTAATACTCCTGGGATTTCTATGTGTATGTATGTCTATGTGTCTATGATTGGGTTTATTAGACATAACTAATTGAAAAGATAAAATATCTGGAAATTAAACCTCAAATAACATTAGTCAGAGATAAAGAAGTATTTTTTTAATCAAAGTTCATTGGACAGAAAAAGGCTATCAAGTAACTTAATTCAACATTTTTTTTGAAAAAGGAATTTAAGGTGTTCAACTTGCCTGCATTTAAAATTAATATCAGAGACAGAAAATTTACCCCTCAATTTCAATACTAATAAATATGCTTGTTAATGGAGTCAAGAATAAAAAAGAAGTATAAGAGGGAGAAAATCAGAGTTAAATATTAAAAGTAAAGAGATAAGGAAGGGTTTAGCAGATGGAGATAGACATTCAAAGCAGTAAAAGAGAGAGAGCAGGAAAGCTAAAGTGTTTAGAACATATTCCAAGGAATGTTCTTAGTCTATGAACATCACAGTGGTTGTCCTTCTGCCCTTTGAGTAATTTGACTAGCCATTGTTTTCAGCTACTTAAGTTTATAGGCCTCTTAAAGGCAATTTTTGTTGTTTTCATAGTGCCTAGGATAGTGTCCTGTGTGTGAGTGACACACCATAATTTATCACCTAATTATTAAATAGTTAATATTTATCCTGGAAACCTCAGAGGCTTCATTGATTGAATCAAACCAGAAGAGCCAAGCCAGTGAAAACACATACCTTAGCATTGATTATCTGTGACCATAGCAGTATATCCATTTTAGATACTTGCCAAAGGAATTTCTACCCAAAAGAGAATCAACCAAAAAGCAGCAAAGCCCTGGCTTAGGATAAAAAGGGTTACAGATGTACCTGACAACTGCACTATATGGTATGGTAGTTGTAATATAGTTTTGTTTTTCGTTTTTAGTGCTGTCTTGGCCCAATTTTGAGTTCCTGGCTAGAGCCTGGTCCTTCTTGAGTAGCTGATTAAATCTACACTCCACTACTTCCCTCATGGGGCTCTCACACTACAAGATCACCCCAGAGCCAGCCACTAAACAACTAGGGAGAGGTCCCAGGCCATGGAGCCTGTGAAATTATTCAAATTAATCAATCCACAGGCAAACCTAAAACCCTAGCATACATAAAGCTGTCTCTACAGCCCCAGTTTGCTGTTACCTGTCCCCAGGTACAAATTTCCTGTGTCACTGACTGGAAGCCTTCTTTCATTTGAATCTGTAACAAAAAGTTCTACTTTTTATCTAAATATCATTGTGTTATACCCTGTCATCAAGAATCTTCAAATCTTATAGAACAGTAACCACATTTAGATAGGGAGGGGAAAAGAAAACTAAGATAAAAGAAGTAACCTAAACAACGGCCATGACTACATTATATGTATGCATATATGTACTGTTACCAATATAAAATAACTTAAGCCTTGCCAGCCAGAGTAATTAAGAAAAGGCTCAGCTCAGCAAGTCCCATCCATTGACACTGCCTGTCAGTGCTGTTTTCTCCTTGTAGCCTCCAGTCAGGAGAGACACACTCCAGAATGAACAATTGATCAACTGTGCGTGGGAACAGGCTATAAAATTGCCCAGCATTCTTGTGGTTGTTACTGTGACTACAGCAACCTACCTTTAATCTCCCAAAGCCCATATTAATCTTTTAAGATTTTGAGTGTCAAAGAAGCATTTTGGTTTATTCTATGAGCTAGACATAGATATCCATTAGCAATGGTGAAGAAACTCAACTATTATTTTTAAAAATCCCTTAATCTCCCTGAGCTTTAGTTCCTCATCTGTAAAACCTGAATAATGGTCTCTAGGCTATTAGATTAATAAAGATGACAAATGTACCACAGTTAATCTAGTTCTTGAAACAACAATCCTTAATTCATGGTAGCTATACTGTCAAAATAAAAATTCTGCTACTAAGTGTTGCTTAATCCTTCAAGTTATCTTTTATATCTACTTTTTTCATTTTAGGGCCATGGCTCTCATCCTACCAAATCCTTCTGCCCTCTTCAAGCTGTGTATAATGCACTCCAGTGACTCTTTTTTTCCAATTGTTTTGCATACCACTTGCTGGTATGCTATTAAAGGAAATACTGATACCTACTGCTTCGAGTTCAGACTCCTCTTACTCACTTGCAAGGTTTCACATTCTTAGATCTTTTCACTCCCAATTTCCTTAGCTATATGTTTACCCAACTTTTCCCAGTCACTGAAACTTGCTTCTACTAATCAGAACAACCTAGCTCCTATTCCCTATGTCCCCATGAAGGTACCATTATTACCTTCATTGCTATGGCTTTTCCTGTTTTACAACTCCCTCCTAGAAGGCCCTTTAAAGAAAAGTCTTACTCAATGTTCAAGGCCAGTTAAATTACATGCCTCCCATATGGCTTTCTTTTACCTCCTCAAGGTTATCACCACTTCAATTTACTTTTCCCAGCATTCTCTGTACTCGTATCATATTTTCTTGATACCATACAGTCTGGAATCTTATTTTATACCCTCGAGAAAATTATAAATATTATTACGGCACAAATTATATCATTCATTTCTTTTGCTGGCTTAGCACTTGGCACTAAAAGTGTTCAGTAAAAATATGATTGCCTGAAAATAACAAGCTTAAAATGAAAGCTGGCATTTATTGAGGATTAGCTTTGTGTCTGGCACATGCCCTTTACACTTTATCATTGCCCAAAAAAGCTGTTGTGATGATTGTGAATCATTGCCATTTAGAGATGAAAAATCTGTGGCATGGCAACATTAAGCCACATGCCCAGGGCTACAATGTCAGTCAGTCAGTCAACAATTATTTGCAGAGAGTCTGTCTTTCTCTCTTTGATTCTCCTCCAGTACACAACAGTTGAATAGACACATTGGTCTTTCTTCTCTCCCTTGAAGAGTCCAAGTTCATTCTCATCTCAGAGCCCTTGCACTCTTGGCCCCTTCTACTTAAAAGGATCTTCCTCTAATCTTCCCATCATGGCCACATTCTTATGACTAATCCAATGTTATCTCCTCAGGGAGCCCTCTCCAGAGCACCTGAGGTACAGTGGTCCCCAATCACTCCCCACCACATCATCCTATTTAATCTTCTTCATAACACTAATAAAGGCCTGAAATTATTGGTGAGCAATTATTAACTATACATTAATCTAAACCCCTGTCATCATGGAACTCTGCATATCACATTTAAACTAGGCCAAGGCCACAGCCAATAGACAACCTACAGAATAAGAGAAAATATTCACAAGCTATGCATCTGATAAAGGACTAATAACCAGAATCTACTAAGAACTCAAGCAAATCAGTAAGAAAAAAACAAACAATCCCATTAAAAAATGGGCAAAAGTCATGAACAGAAGCTTTTCAAAAGAAGATGGACAAATGGCCAATAAACATAGGAAAAATGCTCAACATCACTAATCATCAGGGAAATGCAAATTAAAACCACAGTGAGATATCACCAGTGAGAATGGCTTTTATTAAAAAGTCTAAAAACAACAGATGCTGGCACGGATGCAGAGAGAAAGGAATGTTTATACACTGTTGGTGGGACTGAAAATTAGTACAAACTCTATGGAAAACTGTATGGCGATTCCTCAAAGAACTAAAAGTAGACCTACCATTTGATCCAGCAATCCCACTACTGGATATTTTCACCAAGGAAAAGAAATCATTTTATCCAAAAGACACCTGTACTTGTATGTTTATTGCAGCACAATTCATAATTGCAAAGATGTAAAATCAACCCAAGTGCCCATCAATTAATGAGTGGATTAACAAAATGTGGTATATGTATACTATGTAATACTACTCAGCCACGAAGAAGGATGAATCAAGGCCTTTTGCAACAATTTGGATAGAACTGGAGACCATTCTCCTAAGTGAAGTATCTAAAGAATGGAAAAACAAACATCACATGTACTGGCTATTAAATTGGAACTAAAACCAATGAGCACACATGTGCACAGAGGGAAGTAAAACTCAGTATAAATCAAGCAGAGCAGCGGAAGAAGGGAAGTGTGTGAAAACCTACATAATGGGTACAACTAACACTGAGTAATAGGCATATAACCCTGACTCAAGCATAACAAAAGCAATTCATGTAACCAAAAACCTTTGTACCCCTAAAATATTTTGAAATAATTAAAAATAAATAAATAAGCAAAATAAACTAGGCCAAGGCAGAGGCTCATTCTCTGTCATTAAGGTGTGATTCTTAAAATTATGAACCTGAGTCATAGAGGGACTTAACATCTATTTTTTAATTTAAAAATCTTGTTATTGACTCTTTATTTGTTCTGTTATTTGCCCTTAAGTAACATTTTTCCTATTTTTGGTCAGATTACAAAGTAATATTTTTTGAATTTATGAAAATCATTATAAGCCACATGAAATAGGTAAAAAAAAAAAAAAAAAAGGTAAAGCATTGACAATTTATATGGTTCAACCAAAGAGACTAGCTTTAAAGACTGGTAATCTCTAGATACTAGTTGCAATTTTTTACACTCCACATTGCTGTCCTCCAAATTGTCAGACTTGGGGGGAAATACCCTCTATAATAGTTTACTTTCCTGAGCAGATGGAAGGTGTTCTATATATCGCTCAAAATGAAAGTCATGTGCTAAAGAGAATTCTGATTTACCTTGGCTACATTTTATGAAAATATGTGTTGTGAAATAGTTAAAAATCAGTGTGATTGTTTAGATAAAAAAAGAAAAAACACTTTGAAATAGGCATGGTTAATGGCTTCTTTTTAAAAGCAAAATCTAACTATAGGCACATACACACAGAGACACAGTGCATCCATCAACCTTAGAAAAAGGCTTCTGGTCTGAGTATTGACGTGCAGGATAGTGGCAGAGCTCAAGATAATGGAGCAGCTTTATTCCTAGAGCGATGTTTTTAACTGAAACTTCATTGATGTGTGCGAGGTTTCTCGAGAGAAAATAACAGATCAAAAATGATTGGATTTCTGCAGATCACCCGACATGTTTTTTTCCCAGACAATTTGGAATATTCCTATAGGTCACTATATTTTACTAATTCTAATTTCAGGCAACTCCAAATTATTCACGTAGATTATCCAATTTGTGGGTTATTTGTAGCATTCTTTTTCTTTCTTGCTTAGTATCTACCTAACAACTGACCCACTTCAAAACCAACCCCCTTTCCTGGAAGTCCACCAGCATTCTCAGGGAATAACAGCTTAAGTAAATGTGCATAAGAAAAGGCAAAACTGCTCAAGTTAAAAGTTGTTCCACACACTCCAAAATATTTTGAAATATTTTATTGTGTTAGATCATTTGTGACTCTACATTCCTTCACTAAGTGTGATTTACTATCTTTATTTTGAATGTTTACATTCAGTATTCCAAATGTTCACTTATTTCCTTCAAAGAATTACTTGTAGACATGAGATACACTTAGAAATATCACTGCATAAATTTAAAACTGCCAGGTTTAAATTATAGTCATGGTGTGCTGAAATAGAACAGTAAACTTCACTCACTTGCTTTTGAAAGGGTGGAAATTTACTAGGTGCTCACAGGTAGAGAAAAAATTCTTATACCAAGTTTAGGATAAAAAGAAGTGCAAAGTTTATATATTTTGCTGATTAAAAAAGAGAGGGAGGGAAGGAAGGAAGGAAGGAAGGAAGGAAGGAAGGAAGGAAGGAAGGAAGGAAGAAAGAGAGAGAGAGTGGTCACAGCTCACAGAGGAAGGAAGTTGCTTAGAATTTTAAATGGTAAAAATGGCTTTTTCCCCTCTGCTTCAGCAGACTGATAACAGAAGTGGCAGTGAAGCAGTTACATGTGTTCTTTATTTTTTTCTCTGTGAGGCCAACTTTTCTGAGTCCTTGGAATTTGGTTTTTGGCAGGAACTAAGACAGAGAGTCTGCACCCATATTGTCCAGTTAGGGTTCTTTAAGGCTGAGAAAATGAAACTCTTAGAAATAATAAGTTAGACCACAGATGTTTTAATTAAACAAAACAAAGGCCAGTTGTACTGTGAACTTATTTCTCTTACTTTCTGTTGGATAGTTTATTTTCCTCTGTGAGATAGGTTATTAGTAAGGCCACCTTTCAGCTTTATAGAAATCAGAACTAAAATCTTTAATAAAGGCAGATGAACATGAGTAATATTGTCAAGACATACATTTAAAAAGTAAAATAAAATCTAAAAAAAATAAACACACACACACACATTAAGCCACAGTTGATTGTTGGGCTTGTCCTCATATGAAATGAGAATGATTCTTTCCAGCTCACAGAATACTTTCAGATTTAGATGCTTCTTGAGCTTGTCCTCAGTCTAGGTTTTCATACATTTGAATGTCAAAAGACAGACACTAGCATAATTTCTCCTGTTAAGCAAAAAACTAATATAAAAATCTTCCTGAGGAGGATTCTTTGTAGGTAGAAGGTTTTCAAAGTCCCCTTGGAGACAGGGCCCTGGTACCTGGGACATAGAGAAATATGTGAGGCTGCTTCCAGGAGACATGAAAAGAAATATATTTGTAATGACACTTGATGTTCCATGGCGAAGAGTGGTGGCAAGGATAGAAAGACCTCGGGGGGACTACACACACTTTCTGAAGCCATGTGTTGTGTTACATGTTGTGATGGGTTGAATTGTGTCCACAAAAAAATTCATACATTGAAGTCCTAAACCCCAATACATAAGAACATGACTTTATTTGGAGATAGAGTCTTTATAGGAGTAATCAAGTTAAAATGAGGTCATTAGGATGGTCCTGAGACAGGGAGCTGGCAGGTACTGCTTTGGGCATTGCTGCAAGATTACCTGAGTCAGGAAGTCTCAAAACAAAGTTTCAAATTACCCTGATCAAAACAGGATGGCAGCAGGGCAAGTTCCAACTGGTTAGAACCAAGATGGTGGAGAAATACCGCCCCTGCCATGAATAATCCTCCCCTTATTTAGCCTATAATTAAGCCATTGCTTAAACAGAAAGGCAAAGGAACCATAGATCTGGTTCTCTTCTGCAGGGAGAACTTGCCTCTGCTCTGTCTGGTGGAGTAGACTTTCTGTAGTTTCTGAATAAATCTCCCTTTCACTTTATTCTGTTGGCTCCCTCCTGAATTCTTTCTTGAGCAAAGCCAAGGACCCACTTGGATTTAAAGTGGCTCCCAGCATTGAGAGTCACTTTTCTGTGTCAGTTCCTAATCCAATATGACTGGTGTCCTTGTAAAAAAAGGAGAATTTGGGATACATAGACATGCATAGTGAGAATGCCCATGTGAACATCACGATGGCCGCCTACAAGCCATGGAACAGATCCGTCCCCCACAGTCTTCAGGAGGAACCAACCCTGCCAACACCTTCATCTCAGACTTCTAGCCTCCAGAACTGTGAGACAAAACGTTTCTGTTCTCTAAGACACCCACTTTAGGAGTTTGAGGTCGCAGTGAGCTATGATGACACCACTGAATTCTATGCAGAGCAACAGAGTTAGACTCTGTTTCAAAGAAAAAAAATCATACCCAGTTTGTGGTACTTTACTATGCCCGCCCCAGCAAACTAATACACATGGATGTTAAACCTTTCTCCATCCCCACAAGATCATCAGTAAAATTTACATTGCACATTAATTATTTTAGTGCAAGGGAATTCTTTATTTCTGGGGAATGTAAAGAGCTTCTGAATTCTAGATATTGGTGAGTATGTGATAAAAACAAAGAAAATACAAACTGATAGCCAAAAAATCAGTTATTCTACTTTCTCCTTACTTTACATTGTACCATCATAAAATTCCACAATGTAAAGAAAATTATGCAGCTTTTCCAAGTTTTTCTTCTTCCCTTCCACATCCTCATTCCCTTTTCTAAATCTCTATATTTAATAAAGTAAGCTATAGTAGAGAGAGTCCAGGTTTTAAAATCAGGCAGATGAGTATTTAACCACTTCAGTACTAGCGTCGACTATAGTCGACAGCCACAGATGAATGCACACAGCAACTTTAGCCGACAGCCGTGATATGACTTTTCTAATTTTTCATTTATCAAAATAAAATTGTGAACATTTAAAAATAACGTAATGAAAACATATATGTATATGTTACCTATTCTGATTTACATTACAAGTAAAGCTGCCTGTAAAGTACAACAAGCTTTCAGTGCTTTAAAGCTTTCCTCATCACACAAGAGCAAAACGGATTCATCGTCAATGCACAGCACAAACTATCGTGCGGACTATGAGTGCCGGCTGTGGGTAAGGCTTCGCAGCCGGTGAGCGCGGTACCGAAGTGGTTAAATTCTAGCTCTACCACTTAATAAGTTACTTAAATTCTCTGAGGCATAATTTTATGATGTGTAAAATGGTGATAAAACTTTCTTCAAAAATCACTGTCATTAAACCAGCCAAATCCAAAATGTAGGATACTCTACATGGTAAATGGCCAGGTTTCCTTATCAAATAAATGGCAAAAAGGGTAGAGAAGTATTTAAAGATTAAAAGAGAGAGAGAGAGAGAGGGGTGGGGGGAGAGACAGAGACAGAGACAGACAGACATACCAACCAGATGCTGGGTGCTATGGCCTGAATTTTTGTGTCCCCCACAAATTCATATGTTGAAATACCTCCAAGTTGATGGTATTAGGAGATGGAGCCTTTAGGAGGCAATTAGATTATCCTCCTAAATAAATGGGATTAGTGCCCTTATAAAAGAGGCCTGGGGAACTGCCTTGCCCTTTCTACCATGTGAGGAGACAGCGAGAAGGCACAGTCTGTGAGGAACCATTCCCTCACCAGTCACTGAATCTGCTAGCACTGATCTTGGACTTCCCAGCTTCCAAAGCTGTGAGAAATAAATTTCTGTTGTTTATAAGTCACCCAGTCTAAGTTAGTTTGTTATAGCAGCCTGAAAACTAAGATATTGTGTGCGCAACTTGTTTTGATCCTGATTTAAGCAAACCAAGTAGAAAAAGATTTTTCAAAAACATAATAGGGGAAATTTGAATACAAATGGATATTAGGTCTTATTAGCAGCCTATTTTTTGGTTTTTCTCGTGTAAAAATGTCATTGTGGCTATTTTTTTCTAAATGTCCTTACGTGTTACAGATATATTAAGTATGTATGTGAAATATCTGAGACTTGCTTTAATATAACTTTTGAAGTTGGGTGATGAATACATGGAGGTTTACATTATATTATTCTCTCTATCTTTGTGTGTATTGCAAGTTTTCCATAATAAAATTTTTTACAATATCATTTTAAACATATATAGTAGAAACTGTTAAATGTGTTTTCTTCCTCCTTGATAAATTATATTTGAATCAGGAGATAGCCTTTCATTTCCATTAAATGAAAGAGAAGAATATTTCCTAGAAAAATAATTTTTTGCTTAACATACATTACTATGGCCCACTGAGTAACTACCATGGCTTCTCATTTTTCAAATGCTTTAACAAAAAAGTTTTTCAAAACAAATTTGTATAAGAAAGTGCAAGCTGGAAATAAGAAAAGTTGTCACCCATGTATTAGAAATTTCAAACATTTTCTGCTCTAGACAATGTCAAAGAAAAGGGCTCTGGCATGCACACATGGAAGATTCCTAATTTCCTCACTTATGAAAGAGAAATGTGCCCAGGAATAAATGGAGGTGACTCTGACAAAGCCCCCTGAGCTCCCCTCTGCTTAGAGGAGGAAAGGTTTGCAGCAGGTCACATAGAAACAACAACAAAGACAACAACTTTCCAAGTGAGGCCCTACCAAAGAATATACTGTGTTAGAAAAGTAGAAAAAAGTCCATGTGGCCTGCTGCATGGATACATGACACGCAAAATTGATAGTATATTTTATAATAAAAAAAGTAATATATATTTAGTCTAGAAAATTTGGAAAGGTTTACATGCTTATAAAAAAAAAAGTAAAAGTGAAAGTCACCTATAATTTTATACCCTCTAAATAACCACAAGTGACATTTTTTGGCTAATATTTTCAGCCTGTTTCTTTACAGATATAGAAATAAAATATATGGAACTTTTTTACAGTGAAACTCATATTATGCTATAGAGAAAATTTATATATTGCAGATAGTAAGTAATTTTAAGGGTTGTATAATATTCCATCATTAAACCAACCTAAAATAGAGAGCAGGGAATGATGTGACTTGAGCACACGTATGATTAATTACCCAAATACCACAACCCCTCCCCTAATTCTAAAATAAATTAATTTTAACAACACAAAAGTGGGGTACTGCATCAACATTGGGATCTACAAAAGAGTCATGAAAATGCCAGCAACTTCTAGGAATTTCTGTGAGACAAATTAAATAAGAACAACTAAAGCTGACTCATCACAGAAAGTTCAAGGTGGGGATCCGCGGCCTTACAAATACTCCTGGCCAAGGGGTGCAGGGCCAGGCTCTGAGCAAGACAAAAAAATTTCCAGATGAAAATCCTATGGATAAGCAAAACCCCGGGGAAAACTCCAAGGCAGTGGAGGCAGCGGGATGAAGAACAGACACCATGTGGCAATACCTGACAGGGCATTTCCAGAGGACATTTCCCAAAAACTACTGTGCTTGGTGAGTGAAAACCTAGTTCTTTTTCTCCTGCTCTATCAAATAATTGATTATGAATTAGCTTTAAGACCTCATGCTTGAGGCCGGGCGCGGTGGCTCACGCCTGTAATCCTAGCACTCTGGGAGGCCGAGGCGGGTGGATAGCTCAAGGTCAGGAGTTCGAAACCAGCCTGACCAAGAGCGAGACCCCATCTCTAAAAAAAAAAAAAAAAAAAAAAAAAAAAAAAACAAAGACCTCATGCTTGAGACCTCAGGCAGGTGTTCATTTGCATCCAAACAGAAATGAGGAAATCCATCAAAAATCCTCCCTCTGTTTACAGGGATAATCTCATGATTGGTCACAACTTTCACTATCGAAGGAGGAGTAAGTGAGAAATAAACAAAGATAATAGGGCCTGTAAAATAAATCTGTAACAGAAGTGGAGTAGACAAGATCAGAGGCAGATAATGTTCTTATAATATGAAATATAGGAAAAGTATTTCAGATATAGGCTGAAGAAAACATTATTTCTATAAAAATAAAGATGCAAATTGAGACAATCAGTTAAAGGACAGAGATAAAAGGAAACCAACTAACTAGTTAGCAGAAGTGCAAAGAAGGCATGTGTGATCAGGAATGATTTTTAATAATGGAATATCAATACTTAATTCATTAAAATTTGTAATGTTTTATAAGTTATAAAAAATAAACTGTGCTGAAAGTTAAATATGGAGTTTAGCCTTGAAAAAGTCTTCCAGAATGCAGTAGAAAAGAAATAATTAGGGAGAAGATTGAGAACTAACAGTGAAGACCACACGTGCAGGTAATTTGTATATCTGAAGTGGAGAGCAGTACAAATGGAAAATAATTTATATCCAAAGAGATAATAGACAAAAACACATCTAAATTGAAAAAAAGATCCTGAATCAAGATTGGAAAGAACTTATCCTGCACTGGAAACACGGTCGTTATTAGTAAGGAACCAATAACTATAAATGGAGGATTGCTTGAGCCCAAGAATTTGAGATTGCAGTGAGCTGTAATGATGCTACTGCACTCTAGTCCAGGAAACAGATTGAGATCTTGTCTCAAAAAAAACACAAAAAACAAAAATAAAAAAATGAAAATAAAAAACAGGCCATGGGTCAGATTTGGCCTGTGGGCTGATATTTGCAGACCCATGTTCTATCAAGTAAAAGAAATTTAATAACACTAATTACAAGAAAAATGCAAATTAAATGCAAAATTCTGATAGATAAAGATTGAAAAATAAAAAACCACCCAGTGTTTATGAAGATATGTGGAAATAGGCACTCACATACACCGCTGGTGAATTTATGACTGGTGGCCAATTTGATGCATCAAAAAACTTAGCATATGCATTTCTTTCATTCAGAAACTCCATTTCTAGAAATATTTTCTAAAGAAATCACTGGAAACATTCTTATATGTTTGAATAAGATATTTATCACAAGGATATTTGTAATGTTGAAAAAACAGTAACTATGCTAAATGTCTAACCATATAGGATTGGTTAAATAAATTACAGTGCCTCTGTACGACAGAATAATATACAAGTATTAAAGATACTGATAAATTGTATAACATCTTTTTCAGTTGAAAAACAGAAGACTAAAATAGTCCCATCAATAACTCATATAAGAAAGCTGGTGGACAGGTCAGGTAAGTAACTCCACATTTAGAAAGCAGCATCCTTTGGTAACTCACTGTCATTCGATAAGACTGGGCACTGCCTTTACTAGATACAACAGAAGCAAAAAACAAGTGCAATGGCGACAATCTATCAGGAAGAAACTCCTTCATTTTTAGGGATGACTATTTTCCAAATCTTTTTTAAATGTTGTGTTCCAAAGTAATTGATTTTTTCAAATTCCGTTTTTATCTTTAAAGACTTACCAGTCCATCCAAGGTTAGTGAAAAATGCACGGAATTCATGGAATAGCATTATCCTTTTCTAGGAAGGACCTTCAGGTTTTTTTTATATTCAATGTACACTCAGAACTTTAGGTTTGGGTCAGATTTTTTTCAAGGCTGGAAACACTAAAGTAAGCACAATTTATCATCACGTATTTTAGTAGCCACCCATTTTAATAACTTCATTGACTTTTGGGCATGATCTCCTCAGACCACATACATTTTCTACCTGCAAAATACTCCAATGTCTTTATTTTGCAGTCTGTACCCAGCTTCCCCAAAGCCCTCACTTTAGAACCTAGCCCATATATTTAACTGTCTAATGAATTCAGGCCATTGCAGATAAGTAGCATGCTACTTCTCCAAGGTAACCAGTAAGACTTTTAACTGTTGGCCTCCAGTGACAGTGACTTACCTACAGCAGTGTCTTTGTCCAGTGGTTGGATTCAAGGCACCTTGGCAGGCTGGTTGAGTACGATAACTAAAAAGCCTATTTGGAAGGCTGTATTGTGAAGAAATCTACATTTAGTTATTATTAGAGAAGTTAAGAGCATTAAAAAATTTTATAAAATGTGTATCTTACTAGGCCACTCTGCACCTACACCTTGCCTGGAATAACGACGTGAAAGTATGACTGAAATTTCTCACTTGGCTTGCCTGTGAAAATTTACAACTGCTCCATCCTTTCCTTCTTTAAGGTCCCAGCATTTGCCAGTTTTGTTTTTAGTTTTTGTTTTTTTCTGAGAGTTCCCCCGCATCCTTCCCTGACCTTCCCCCAGCCCAGTGTCATGAAGGAGAAAACAGAGACACCTAAGCACCTAGGAAATTTTTTTTTATTCCACCTACTTAAAATAGTGATTGCAGTAGAAATTAATTACATGAGCACATCTTAAGATTCAAAAGAATAGGACTTCCACGTTAATGCAAGGATGGAGGTGGAGAAAACCAGGTAGGATGATGATAGCAGAACCAAAAAGGAAAGGAAAAAAAGAATGTGAAATGAGCAAACATAAGTGGTAATGCTGCAAGACCCTGGGTATAATTCTTTGATGAGCAATTCTATGCGTGACCTTCAGAGGAAACTTACCTATTTCATGATTTGTTGACAGGCTGGTGTTTGACATTTTGACTAAAGAACCTAGTTACATTGTGAAAAGAGGAAGGTACCCTTTAGGTGAGGAATATAAACAAATGTCTTCAACTCAAGACATTTTTGAAAGAGCTCAAGAGACTCCTACTAAAGTGCATGAGAATGACATCCTGTAGCAGCTTTTGAAAAGAAGATAATTTAGAGCATACGAGCTTGCTGTTAAATTGTTTTTTTGGATTTATACAGAAAAATACAGTGGACACAATTTGATCACTTAATAAAAGAATTAGAAAAACATAGCTACTCTAAAGAGGGGCAACTGGGGAAATAAAAAGGCAAAAGGAGCATGAATAAAATGTTTAAACTTTAACCTGCTTTTTCAAATATATAAAACCCTTGAAATTTCTAATCAAGAATAAAGATAACAAAGAGAGAGACTGATATTTTTCTGCTCATCTGTACCACAGAGGACATTCAGAATGCTCCTGCTTCTAAGGTACTGTTTAAGAAAAAATAGAATATTTGAAGGAGATTGAAAGCTCTAAGGAGAAAGTTATAAACTATCTTGAGAAAATGTTCAGGCTCACTAGAACAGAAGGAGTGGATGACATTTAGCAATTAACTCTGAGAAAACAAAGAAATGTGCAATAGCAAAAATGCTGATAGGTTTTCCATAAAACAGAATAATCTGTTTTGGCCTTCAACAGCTGTTAACAATTCCTTCAAAGTCACTAAATAGCAGTCAGCTAAAAATTCCCCTTTTTATCATCTATGTGCTGCCTATGGGGGAAAAAAAGGAAAAAAGGTGAGTTTCCCATTGTATAGAGATTTGTTAGAGAAACGAAAAAGAAATGTTTTTATAATGTCAAATTTTAATAAAAGATCTTAGAGAAAGCTTTGTAGGCATGGCTTTGGAACTTTCTTCTCCAAAGGTAAATGCACTTTCTGGATAATTCCATCCAGTGTATAAGCCTTTTTATGAATCATCCCACAAGATGGTCCTGCAAGATGAACATCCTGGACATTTATGAATGAGATGCTCTAATGGGCATCTCAAGTTCTCTTGCTAAATATTTTATCTTATATAAAAGGAAATTCATTAAAAGTATGTTAGACATTCTTTTATTAGAGTAATGTTGGATGGTTGATATCAAAGAAGAGCTATACTCTAAATGATTTAAATTTTGTTATTGCTCTTTACAAGCCAAAAGTCATTATCAATTAGTTGATGTTCCATTTAATCACAAGTAAATATAGTACAGCAACTACAAACATCACAAAGAAAGATCAAACTTCAGACAGAAGTGCATAAAAAGTTCCTCATTGTGAAAAGTTAATATACTCTAAAGAAAGTTTTTAAGTTATTATGGGGAAAAGAATTCTATTGCTGAAATAAAAATATATTTTCAGCATGTGGTTTTGGGAATATTGCTCACAGGGTTAATCATGGATTTTAATAACCAAATGTGATTTTGTTGCCTATAAATACGAATAAAAGTATACATTTACAATGATAACCAATGTAAATTAATCATTATTTTCTTCTATGAGTAAACTACCAACTGTGTGGGGTTATAGTAAGATTGATCTAAAAAGAGTAAATCATGAGCTTTTGTAAGTCATGAATAAAACTAAAAGGGCTATTATAATATCATCTATATCAGATCATTCCAGTTCATGTTGTCCCACCACACAAACTACATGGGACCCCATTCATAATAGGTCCCACCTATTCAAAATATCAACTCTACTCTCCACCTCATTCCCCTTCAAAATTACCTCCAGTTTACCCTCCAATCCACAATGTCCTCTCCTTTCTTTGAACTCAGGTCACTTAAAATTTATAGCACTCATTTGTCAATTAGTGATGTGGCAAAAATATGACCCATGATATTTTTAGTTGGTATTATTTAATATCTATATTATTTATCTCCCTATCTATCTACCTACCTTTCCCTCTTTCTCTGTTCCCCTCTCTGTCTCTCTCTCTCTCTGTCTCTCTCTCTCTCTCTCTCTCTTTCTCCTTTATCTCTTCAACTATGTTTTAAGTTTTATGAGAGCAAGTATCTGGTAAAGTGAGATGTATGACATGTTACCTCATGCCACACAACACTTGCATCCATCAAGTAAGTGCTTAATAAAGTATTCTGATATAAAATGTAAATTTGAAAACTTAACCTTATACTGGAGGCCTGGCAGTTATCTGCAAAAACTTCATTAAATTGATGAGCCAAGATTTGAAGGATGAGAGGCGGTAGGTAGTTGGACAGTAGGGAATACTGAGGCTTTGCAATCTTTCAGAGGTGTTGTCCAAATCTTCAATCCACTGCCTCCCAAGGTCAGTTGCACAGAAGCTACTTTGGGAGAAGAAAGCATAGCAGATTCTCACAGATAATTCAGCCACCTCCTCCAACAGAGACCACCATGATAGAAAACAATTCCAATGACTCTCACAGCAAAGGAATGCCAAAGACGTGAAGGACAAAACTTCACAGGCCTTCAACTCCTGGAATGGCCATGGAAGGAGAAGAGGGAAAATTTGGAAGTTTCTTCCTACACCCCTGTGTTCTCTTCAACATCCAAGCACTCCAAAAGCCAGAATCTTAATTATCAATTAAGAAACCACAGGGGTTTTAGTTGACAACCAGGTGAGAGGAAGATAAGACACTTAAGGCAATGAAAGGAATTTCTGGAAGAAACTGGATATACAACAAACTTACTTCTTTCTTCACATTTTATCTGTGACATCAGTACTATATCAATAATATCTTAGATATAGAAAAAAAAGGTGTTCAGGAAAGTTTAGAGAAAGAGAAAGTTTTGCACCAAAAATATCAAGTTGAACAAAGAGAAATAGCATTAGCAGTGAAAAGGTAAAATCTTCCAGGAAAACTTTAATTCTCCTAGCCTCAACCATGAGATATATGCTTTGCATGCTTTGCATGGTGTTCAAAGTTGTAGAAATTGAAAACCTCACTGAACGATTGACTAGGAACATAGTCACCAATGGTACTTAGTCAAATTTTAAAACCCAGTAAAATATCAAAAACTCCATGTTAACTTTCCAGAATGCTAAGTTGGTTCTGATAGAAGATCTTGAATCAAATGATTCTAAGCTTTAGTATAAGTTTGAAACCACTGGAAACCACTCTAGTTTTCTTAGAAGGAAGAAAAATAATCAAAACTATAATTCTGAAACAATAAGAATTAGATGTAGGAATATGTAGAAGTATATATAATAATTATATAATTTGTCTCATGATTTCTTTAAAAAAGGGTACTTAACCAAAATATTTAACAGAATTTCAAAGAGTCATATGTGTGAAACCCATAGGAGTTCATAAACTTCAGATTTTAAAAATTCCTGTTGCTAATGGAAGTACCAGCTGCATGGAGGCTAATGGGAAGAACATGGAAATTTACAGACATGTGGCATCTCTCCTAGTCAAAGACATGGCCGTGATGGCATAGATACTGGAAATGCTGTGAATGCATTAAGTTTACTTTAAATGAATATAGTTTGGCAGGTAGAATAATGCCCCCTCCCCACCAAAGATGTCCACATCCTAACCCCTGGAACTTGTGTATATGTTCTTACCTGGCAAAGGAGAATTAAGGTTGCAGATGAAATTAAGGTTGTTATTCAGCTGACCTTGAGATGGGAAGATTATCCTGGATTATTCGGGTAGACCAAAGATAATAGCAAGAGTCTTTATAAGTAAAAGATGGAGGCAAGACAATCAATGTCAGAGTGATGCAGTATGAAAAGGCTAGACTGGCCATTGCTATCTTTGAAAATGGAAGAAGGTTACAAACCAAGGAATTCAGGTGGCCTCTAGAATCTGGAAGACGTAAAAAAATGAAATAGATTCTCCCATGGAGCCCCCATAAAGAACACAGCCCTGATGACATTTTCATTTTAGCCCAGTAAGACCCATTTCAGACTTCTATTCTTCAGAAATATAAGATAATAAATTTGCATTGTTTTAAGACAATAAATTTTTGGTAATTTGTCGCAACAGCAATAGGAAACTAATACAACAAGCAAGAAGGGAAGTAGAAAGTTGTCCTTTTGCTGCTAGCCTGCAAAGCCAGAGGGATTGGTATGTAAGTTTTTCTAGGTAGTGTTCAAAGCAAGCAGAGCAGACCAGTCTTCCAGAACTGTAGAAGGGTATGATCTAAAGCCCATTCATTAGAAAGGAAAAGTGCAAAATAAGGAAATTTATAAGGAAATAAATAAATCCAAGATAAACTGATAACACACTTTAATAAGCACTTACTACACGTTCATGGGCTGTGATTTAAGGTAAAGTGTGCAAGATCAGTGTAGGTGGGAAAGTCTCTCTCTTTGTCCTAAAGTGGAGGCTTGGCCTGAAAGCCACTTTTTAATAGCAGAAAAGTAAATACATTTTTAGCTACTGTCTTTTATATGTCTATACATGAGCTGATTTTCTACCAAAGATAAGTTATTCTTCTATAGGTATAACTATAGTTACAATCAGAATAGCTTCTTTTACAAAAGAATGTATTTCCCATAAACTAAGGTAAAAATCCTAGAAGTGGTTTTCTATATGACTCCATTCATTTTTCTTCACACATCAGTCTCCTTTGTATCTTTCCTTTATCTTTACAAAACCCATCTTGACATAGGTACCTGCATCAGTAGGTACTAATAAGCAAGCAAAAACATATTTCTTTCCCAAAAATCCATAGACAAACATTCAGTGTCAAGGACACATTTTTTTTCCTATAAGTTTTGAGGACCACCTACAACAGCCATGACAGCTGTGCTAATCGAAAAAGCAAACGAGGCCACAAAGGACTGTTCTTTGACCATGTAATCAATTTTCCACTCAATGCATTGTTCATTCTTGGAGACTTTAATGCCAGAATTGATTTTAACAGCCATTATAGAAATACTTAAGTCAAAGGGCTTGCAACCTTTTTTAGCATGACCAATGGAATTTTTTAAATAGATATGTGAATAAATCATTGAGTATGATTCATATGCTTTTTTAAAAAGGTTCTTTGAGTCACTGTCCAGACATATTCTTTACAAGTAGTCAAGTGGACTAAGTAAAATCCCATATCGAGAAATAGTGCATTAGCTCAGTTTATGCTTATAAAATTATGTTTGAAACCATTTTCAAACCATTTGTGTACCATTCTCAGCAGCTCCTAGAAAAGCCAATATATAATCAGTTAGCATATAATGGAAGATAACTATTCAATATGAACCCTGAGGAAGAAGTCATGTAAGCAGTCCTGATGACAAAAACATAACCTTAATTTGTGTACACGATAGATATTTAAAACCTCAGAAATGAAGAGCGATAATAAAGAAATAACTAATTATTGCTCAAGGTTATCAAGTTAGGATTTGTTCCATATGAAGTTAAAAGTTGAAAAAGAATTAATTAAATGAATATACATATTCTTCAAATATTCAAAGAACAAGATAAACTAAAATCCTTTGTTTATTCAGATATCTTCTGATAAGAGTTACTTAAGGCATTGCATGTCTGGAAACAGAAATGAACATAAAATGAAATCAAAACCATTATTATTAATATAAAGAACAAGCAATCTATTGAAAAAGGATGCAGATTAACAGACATTTTATTATATGTGGAAGCTTTTAATAACTGATAGTAGAGCTTTCAGTTTGAACTCCCAGAGTAGATAAATTTCTGATAGACTAGTGTCTTTCTGAACCATAACAAAAATGGGATTACCCAATAACTTCAATCCATGAGTGGATTAATAAAATGTGGTATATGTATATTATGGAATACTACTCAATTACAAAAAACACTGGTGATCTAGCACCTCTTATATTATCCTGGTTAGAGCTTGAGCCCATCCTTTAAAGCGAGGTATCACAAGAATGGAAAAATAAGCACTACACATACTCGCCATCAAATTGGTACTAACTGATCAGCACTAATGTGCTCACACGGTAGTAATATTCACTGGGTGTTGGGGGGGTGGAATGGGTAAACTCACAACTAATGGATGCGGTGAGCATTGTATGGAGGAGGGACACACCTCTAGCCCTGGCTTGGGTGAGGCAAAGTCATTTTGTAACTAAAATGTTTATACCCCCATAATATCCTGAAATAAAAAAAAAAAGAAATTGTTTTGTACAGAATTTTACAATTAAGTTGAGTTCGTATTTGACTGAGGTGGCATAGAATCTGAATCACATGATTGGAATATTGATAGCTAAATCTCATTATCGAATACCCTATCTTACATTCACCAGCTTCCAAAAAGACCTTTGATCCCCATTCTGCAGTATATCCAGGCTTAAACATTTTAATCATAGAGTTTATGCATGGGGTTTGTTTACCAGGCAGTTATTGTTCGTGGAGTGAACAGTGTTGTTATAGCACAAGCAGACATCCATCAAACTTCTCAGCACCATACCTGTTCCTAAGGAGATGTCTTTATGTGTTATAGGGTGCACTAGTGACACAGATATGACATCCACATTAGCAATCAGCATTTATCTAGAGTTCTGCATGCATCATAAAGCAGACCTTTAATTCCATTTTGGGTTTCAACTAGGAGCAAAAAAGGTGGGCAAAGAATGATGTCTTTTCTCATCTTTGTTCAATGTCAGCATTGAGCAGCATGTATTCATCTTTCAGCTGAATGTGCCTTCTTTATATGTTCCCTGTTCAGTATAAATAAGACAGAAAAGGTTCTCAGTATAAAACAATTTCAGTTTAATTCCAGAGAAATGTAGAGTTAAACTCACCAAAAATGTTAATTTTTAACATGTGCATAATCCCATTGGGGGGGCATAATATTATATTTATTGATTTAATAATCAATAAAAACGCACACATTGAATGTACTTATGAACTTGCCTCTGATATTCTGAAAGTTACTGATATTAAAAGTGCATTAAAAGTCATTTATAGAAGATATTGAATGAACATTTCAGGGAAGGAAATAGTTTGAATTTTCTCTTTGAAGATGGAGAGAATAAGTCAGCTTGACTGATAATATTCAATGATTTAGAGTCATGAAAAAGATCTATTAGAGCATGCATTAAAAATGGCAACACACCCCTCCACAGGGCCCTGACTGACATAGGAAGCAATCTCAAACTGAAAATTTTCAGTACTCTTCAGGGAGCTTATTTGGTAATTTGTAGTCTTATCCCTGATTCTGTAAACAAAAGACAGTCAAAAGCTGCCTAATCTTCTTTTGGGACAGTGTGGCCTTCAAAAGTCAAACACGTATTCTTCTTATGCAATATTCCCTTTGTACTCTGATTGTCATCTCCCCCCTTAAGGGCAAAGTGTACTTTGACTTCATCTCCAGAATACTAAATATATGTTTAGCCATGTACATATTAACAGCATTTCTAAAACTAGAAGATGGCTGAAATATCTAAGTGGCAGTGATACACATTTCTGCATTGGGTGATCATATTTTGGGTGTAATGTGTTGTGTGCTTCTCTTCTTTTATCGCCTTAAAATGATTTGTAAAAATAATTTGACCTATATTGTATGAGCTTTTAATAAATACTAGACATTGAGGGTTATGTATGTGGGAAAGATTCGGGGAAGCTATCAACATATTTCTCCAAAAGTCCTTGTCAGACTAGTGGTTAGGACTTGAATGCCTGATTTCTAACTATATTTAATTCTATACTCAACAATTAGGAGAAAATATAATCATCGATGATGTGTAAATCAAATTTAAATTTTCTTAGGCTTTTCTATTAGCAGGTAAATACCTAAGTTGTCTCTCCTCTGACAAGCTTACCTGTAGGATAGTATTCCATGTGTTGGTAAGGACAGATAATACTATGGTACTTGAGCTACTGTTAGGAAATGGAGCACAATTAAAGATATAAAGGCAATCACTCTGACCCTTAACTTACACCTGAAATTTACTCTCCACAATTCCTACCCTTTAGCAAACAAATTCCTACAGATAAGATTAAGATTACTCCATTACAAACCTAACCTCTAGTTAAAACTTTGTGTTCAATAATAATTGCTTTATGATGCTTTCTATGGTATAAGCACTTTCCATATGCAATATTTTTAATCCTCACAAATCTATGAGCTCATCATCATTCTCATTGCACAGATAAAGAAACTGAAGCACAGAGAGGTTCAGTAACTTGCTCGCAATCTCACAGCCAGTAAGTGGCAAAGCTGAAACTCAAAACTCATCAGTTGAGCTCCCCAGGTCATGCTACTACCCACAATGCCTTGCTGCCTCAGAAAACTATAATACCATTCTTTCTTTTACTGGCCAGTCTTTTCTTCTGCTTTTGCATTCATGGTTATATAAAGTTGTTTAAATATTAGTAATTTTCAAAAGAGATTGCATTGATTAAGCACCTAGTTCATCTACCCCCACAAATAGCTCACGTCTCATTTCTAGCTTCACCTAGTAAGCATATTATGTTTGTCCCGTTTAAGCTTGACTTTTGAAAAAGATAACAATTATAGATATATGATTCAAAATAGATGGATAGAGACAAAGACATATAGTTTTCTGTCCTTGTAATTTGTGTTTGAGTCTAGAAGAAATAAGATATTTATTCCTTTCCCTTTTCTGTGACTCTCACCTTGAAATCATCTCCTTTTTTTATTTTAAATCTTTATCCTCCAACTTGAACTAAGCACAGCAGGGGAGGAAGGGAGATGGTCCCAAAGGCTACCCCTCAGCTGTATCACACCACAGTGCAAAAGAACCTCTTTATTACTCTCCTTTCAGATCAGGATTGACCCTTCCTGGCTAAGAGAATGGTGAGCTAAGAGAATGGTGAACAGTCTTAGCTCCTGGCACACACCCAGGTGGAATAAAGTCTGAAGGGTCTCATCTTTAAGTCAGCAACGAACAATGCCCTCTGGGGCAAGCATTAGTAATGCAAAAACTCAATCTGCTTTAGAAAACTAGGAAAACGAATGCTTTGCCAAGTGGTGAAATGTGGCCCCTCTGACCAGAGCCAGCCAACCTGCTTTTCTCCATCCCTCCATTCTCACAATGAACACTCTCTTATCTCCCATACCTGCTCAACCAAACTTTTACCCTTATCTCCTCATGCTTTTTCCTTCAGGATCTGTGAGAGAGCACATAAAAGCATGTAAATCACTAGAGCAGGAAATCAACATGCACTCTGTCCATAGAACTTAGTCCTCACTGATGTCTTACTGCAAATGTTATTGCAAAGAGGTGATAAGCCATCTGGGTGTGTGTGGCTTCAGGACAATCCAGGAGGATACTCTACCTGCTGGGCCAGATTCAAGCCAGGCAACGGGAGCACTTCCCTCAGAGCAGAGGGGAGGGACTGATGGCTGAGAAATCCATCCATCTGTCCAAGCACACTGATGGTGCCCGCACAATAGAACTGAGCCACCCAAACAGGGCGTCAGACAAGGATGGGAATCAGATTGAGTTGCTCATCACTGCTAGATCCCCAAACAGCTACTTCCTTATACTGATCAGGATCCAGTGCTCATTTGTTCCAACCAGCAAAATCTGAGCCACACTGATTAGAAAAGGAATGTGTGTCCCTTCCTAAAATAATTGACTATGTCCCTGGCGGCCTGGTGTTAAAAAAAATTTTAAAAATAGATAATTGACTATGGTTTGTTATTCCAAGAGATATATTAAAAGGTAGTTCAAATTGGTTCCACACACAAAATAGAAGCTTTTAAAGGAAATATATAATCAGGACAATATTTTTAAAATTCAGTTCCTCTTGATTTGCAACTTTGCTGCCATGATCTTTCAATGCAAAATATTTTCTCACTATAAACCCTTGTGCAATTAATGTGCTTGGCAAACTAGAGGAACAAAAGAACAGTTCTGTTAATGAACTACAAGTACAGAAAGCATTTTAATAATAAAACATTATGATTCTTAAGTAAAGACTTGTTAAAGGAGGAAGTAAAGTAGGTTTCATTGTTCTACAGTTTTCTAAAAATAATAAATAAGTGATTTTGTTTGTGGGATAGCCCCTCTGTAATGTCTAGAATATTTTGTGTTAGTATTACTAGATTTTTGCTTCACTGTATTCATTTTCTCAGATTAAACTGCTGGACAGAATCTAATATAAATTTTTTCAGTTTATTTTTTAAATATTCAGAACAAAAGTCATATAAAATCTGTCCTAACTACTCTATAGGTCTTATCAAATGCTAAGTTAAATACTTCAACACAAACCTGTACAATAGAAATTTTATAAAAAGCATTAAGAATTGAAAGAAAAGCATCACAAATTTAAATTATAATCACAACATGAATTCTGATTAATTCCATTTGTAATAAAATATGATACCTGTGAAAATTATAAACTATGAAGTCTTTCATCTGAAAACACTATCTTGAATTTATGAAATAGTCATATTAGGAATTTATCTAATTCTATGGTGATATTTATTTTCTTCATCATGCCTTTCTAAATGGTTCAACTTTTAAAAGAATAAATGCTTTACTGATTAATTTTAAAAAATTAATATTGTAAAAAGTCAGACAGATAAATCCTTCCCAATATCTATTGCCTTTGGAATCTTGAACCAAAAAAAAAAAAATCCAAATTCGCATTCCAAAAGGCTGTCAGACTTTCATTTCAGACACTCTGGTCAACTAGGTTGTATATTTTTTTCTCACATATGAGATATTTAGTAATAACAGAAACCTGTTTCCCACTTTCAACATCTTACTAAGCTTTACAATAAAATTTTAACAAATTCCTGCAATCTTTAATTGCACTAGTACAACTTCCCTTTCTGTAGTTCCTTATTCTAAAAAGCAGTCTCTGTGTAACCTTCTCTGATCCTACTCTGTAAGAGAGGTTGCCTTGATCATTCACTGCTATTGCCATATAACAGAATCCACATAAAACTGAATTGAAATTGGCTTGCCTCAGTTTCATGTATCTTTACATTTATTCTTCCAAAGTGAAATTTCCAAAGAAAATGAAATTGGAACTTACCCCAGACTTGAAGTTGCTTTACCAATTCCTATTATTCAAATAATTTGAAAATAAATACTTAGTAAGAAATTTTGCTTATAATAAAATGGTAGAAAGCACAAATAAATAGCTATCTATTTACTTCAGTCTTCACTTTGCTTTCCTTTTTAACTTCCCATGGGGACTCATTTCCAAATCACACTCTAAAAAAGGGATCATCAAAATGTAGAGAGAGATACCTCATCTCTGTTTTAAATGAACAAATGACTTTGCTCCTCTGTTATTAGTAAATGTTTCTTTAAGTTCATCAATGGATTCTGACTTTCTTACTCTGTATACTTATTAAAATTGCAAAGGGATTCTCTTCTGATGCAGACTGCCATCACATGTCACTATCATTGATGCTAGCTCTTATACAGGTAGTTGGCATCCAGAATAGCTTTCCACCTTTCCACTTCATCAAATCCCCATCATTTTCTAATCACACATGAGAGTATTCTTTTTCCATCTCAATATTAAATTTCCTTTTCTTCTGTTCATATTTAATGCCAATATTATTTTAACTCTGAAATGTTGGCAGTTGTAGCATGCATATAAAAAGCTATGTAAATGAAGCATTATCGTGTAGATAATACGTGAGAATAACTCTGCAGTAGCTATGCAGCCAAAGCAGAGATGCGTGGAAAGCCACGACATCCACAAAGAACTGGGAATGTCCATGCTGCTTGACTTCTGATAGACACCTTCACTTGAAAGGTTGCCTTTACCTGTATAAATGAACATTGCTTGATGACAAAAAGGAAGTTATTTTGATGATACACTCAAATATTCAGAAAGGAAGTGCTTGCAATACACCATTGCCCAAACTCCCCCCTGTGAATAAAAGTATTTAAGCATGCTATCAACTGCTTTGTTATTGTGCTAAATCATTCCTGCCACTTTCTAATGGGTCAGTTAAAATTACTTTCATTTTTACCTAGCCAGCAAGTTCTAGTTCCTCTTTGCAAATGAGACACCTGCTATTTGACCTCATAAGAATAGCGTTAGGAGAGTTTTGGAGCAGACAATTTTCAAATGTTAATAATAGAAGACCTAGATTTCTGATTGATCCCAAGCTTTATTTAGTGAAAATACATGTTTGTGTAAGAATAGGAGGTCTTATCAAATGCTAAATTAAATATTTCAACATAAATCTGTGTTTGCTGTCTCAAAGTATTAGAAATTCTTATCCCTTTACTTTATAGGGGTGCCATAAATTTTATCCATGAAATGTACAGCTATTCTCTTTTGTATACAAATGAGGTCATTATTGATTGGCCCAGGAAATGGACTCCAGAGAAGTGTTCATGTAAACTCCATTCCCTCAGGAAAGTAACATTTTCATAACAATAATAAAAATAGAAATAAAATATTTTAAATACAGAGTTGTATGTTTCTTCTCATCTCTGTTCTTTTCTGAAAGTCCCCTAAACATAGCCTAATAGCTGGCTTTAGTTAAAAAAAATTAAGATGCCTTGAGTCAAAAAAAAATCAATTTTGGAAGTAGTAATATCAATTTTCTTGGCAGAGTTGCAGAATAAAGTTTTTGTTGACTGTAAATCTAAGTTATTAAGAAAAATTAGTGATATTATCAAATGATTATACTATGCAAATCTCTATGATGGAGTAACGATGGCTCATTGTTCACAGGGTGGATATAAAAAAACATTTTTGAACAGTCTGAAATAATATGCATTGTCCTTTACTTGAAATTTTGATTTGGGAAATCTCAGATGACTTAAAAACTTATTCTACCTCTTTATCACCACCCTAAGTTTAAATTATTTTTCTTCATTTCTTAAAAAAAAGATTGTAAAAATCCTGAGACTAACAATTGGAACTACAATAAAATTGTTCTTCCTTTCCACTCACCATTTTCCTAACGACTAGCGAACTTCCTCTGAGGCCCTTATTCTTAAGTCCTTTATATGTGAGGATCCAAATTATGGAAAAACTTTGGTCTAATGGAGATCACTTGGCTTACTATTATAATACATGAATTTACTTAGGCTCCTCAGTGAGTCTGGGGATGACAAATCTCTTTTTGCACCAAGTTATCAACCTCCACCAGATGGACATACTTACTTATTATACTTTATCCTTTCTTCTTGTCTACTCTTCCAAAATTATTTTCTTTCACTCTCTGAATTTCCACCAGATAACCAGTGACCATTTGAAGATAATCTCTTTAAATCAATTCTAAAATGCTTGTTCTGCCATATTGGGATTCCAGTCAATCTGCTCCCCATACAGAGGTTAATGTCAAAACAAAACTGACTATACTACTCCACAGCCTAAGCTCCTGCATTAACTCCCCATCACCCTCAGGATGGAAATCCACACTTGTTACTACACAAGGTAAGGCCATTCAAAACATGACCTTGTCATACTCCTGACTTACATTGTACAATTATTTCTCTCTGCACCTTCATTTCTAATTTTCACTGGTTGTAGCCACTTCAAATGATGAGCACTCCAGGCTATCTCCCATATGCTGTTCCCTATGCATGGAGTGCCTCCCTGAACTTCACCCTCACCTATCACATCATGATTTTAAGATTAATTTATACCGATAATCTTAAAGATTCTATTCAAGGTTCCCTAGCTATAGACAACCTTAACTGATTCTTCTACACAAGCCACACTCACTTTATACCTTGTAGTCCCACAGCACCATGTACATACTGCTATCCTGTTACTCTTAATGTTGACTGCAATTATTAAATATGTTTTTCTCTCACATTTTAGTGTGATGATTTACCCATATTGCTCCAGCTGCCAGCACAGTGCTTGGCATGGAACAGGCATTCAGTTGTTAGTGGAGGGTAGAAGTCTTGCATGCCAACATCATTTGCAGACTGCAAGTTCTGCTGCCCAGTTATCTTTCTTAGTTCCTTCCTTCCTTCAGTTAACAGATATGTATTGAGTGATGAAGAATATTTATTTCTTCTATAATTGGGAGATACTTAACCACTTCATACCATGCCTACATCTTTTCCCCCATTTCACTAACTTTTAGTCTTTCTATTGGTTACTTTTATGACTTTAAATACTAGGCAAATACCTTTACTTCTTGTTCCACCAGTAGATCAATTTCATGATGTAATCCAGAGAATGATAAGGATGCCAGACCTACTTTTTTAACCTGTAGCTTTCCTTTCCTCCTTTCAACTTCCAAATTCAGATTTCCCTTTAATAAGAATGATAGCATGCGTGTCCTGTATTGTAAAGTGTAATTATGTCTCAGCATTTTTTGTATGTACAAAATATCAATGGCTACCTTGTTATACTTATGTAAAAATTATGTACTGCATAACCGTATGCTATAACTGCATTTCCTTTTGTATACAGAGTTGTCTTATTGTTTTGTTTTGTTGCATTTTGTTTAGTTTTGTTGTTTTATGCCTGTATTTTAAGTTGCATATTTTTCTTGTACTGATTAATTTATTCCTTTCTTAAATTGTTCCAGATTCCAAAAGATAATATTAAATCTCTGAGATTCTCCCTTTATACCAGAAATTTCTCTTCCAGAACCTCCTCACCAGTCCTGTTTCCATCTGGACTCATTGCTCTCCAGGTCTGCTGTACCACTGATACCATGAGTCAACCTTTTCACACTCTCTGTGTTCTATATCTTCCTCTTTCTTGGTTTAAATGCCCACAATCTATCCTGAAGTAGCTTCCAAAGAGACAAACATCAATCTTTTGCATCCTTCCAAACACGAAAATATTTCTCTTCTAGTTTCAAGTTTGATTGGGAGACTAGCTGGGTATGTAATTGTAGATTAAAATCATTTCTCAAACCTTCAAAGATATAGATCTATTAATTTGTAGCATCCAATTATACAGATGTGCAGTTGATGATGTAGGGGAGGACACACTCCTTTTCCTTTTTCCCATTTTAGGTTCAATGGCTGGGGGCCCCATAACAAAAGACAGATTAACAAGAAAAGTATACCAATTCATTTCATAGAAGTTTGACATGACATAGGAACCTTCTAAAGGAAATGAAGATCTGAAGAAACAGTTAAACTTGAGTGTTTTTTATAATAGATTTGCTGAAGAATGAGGAGTAGGGGAGAAATATGATAGGACAAAGAGTGTGATCTAATGGTAATAAAATGGAGGAAACTTAGCAAAGCCTGCTTGTCCAGATTCTCCTTGTCTCTGTGTGTTTGGAGACAGTTTGCTCCTTTCCTCCAGGTACAGGGAGGAGATCTCTCACATGAAGGTCTTATGACCTGCTTCAGGGGAAGGTCAGATAATTCTTTCTGGCTTTATGACTGACTTCATGGGACAAAGTTCAGGTAAGGTGAGAGTGACCTTCATGCTTTTGTAGTTTTCTCAAATTCCTTCAGTTTAAAATCTTTAATATGCTAAGATGCCATATTTTAGGGTAGTGTGTCCTGAACTCCATCAATGTTAATCTGATGTTTGTGGCTTAATTTATATTTATTTCTTTTTAGAAGCTTTCAAAGTATCCTTGGTGTTCTGAAAACTTCACAATTACGAGCTAGTTGTTTTTTTTTTTTTTCATACATTATACTGGACATTGATACTTCTGTTAAGAAAACTATCTTTTATTATATTTTTGATGGTGTTAGCAGTTGGATGTTGGTTCACATGTTGATTCTTTACATGTTTTCTCCTTTATCTAATATCTTTTCCCTCTTTGCCTTTTTAATCTACTTCCTGAGAGATTTCCTTGCCTTTATTTGTCAAAGTTTATATTCAAATTCTAGTTTCTGCAATATAGTTGTATTGCATTCCCAAGATCTCTTCCCTTACAGCCACCAGTTTGACTAAATAATAAATAACCAAAAATGAATCTGGTTAAATGTTACTGTTGGAGTTTAAGAAAACATGGCAATATTTAATACAACATAAGAAAATTTCTTTATGTAAAATAAGATATAAGTAAAATGACCATCAGTTGTACTGATTACCTCTTAATTTGATATTACCAAACAGCAACAGAGTAATAACTTAAAAAATAAAAGAATAGTTTAGCCTTGTAATCATAATTTTCATGCAGAAAATATATTAAGAATATATTTCTACTCTCAGATTTATTTCCCTCATCTAAAAAATGAAGATTGAATATTGTATAACCCATAACTTAAGGAAAATCTATTTATTTATATTCATGAGGAATTAAAGGTGAAAAGCATATATCTTCAACTTTCACTTGAACTGCATTATATGATTACTAAAGTTATAAAACTTCGCAAAATCTCATATTTACCTAACCAGGGATACTGTTTGGATGTTGAACTAGCACTAAATTAGAAAAGGCTGTAAAACTCTAGTGATTTTGGGGGCTAAAATTTTCATGTTTCATTATGTAGTTATGTGTATTCAATTTATACTCTACAATATGAAATCCATTCAAATCTACCTTTATTTCATTGTTTATTTTGTACCTGTTTATGAACTTGCCTTTTTTAAAGATTTGAAGAATGTGAAATTAGAGAAAACAAAAGGATGTTGATAAGATTATGATTCAAGCCAGGTGCGCAAAAGTAGACACTGATTTTTTTAAATTATATTCAGTGCAAAGATAGATAATGTGATCCCTATTTACAGTAGTTCATCTTGGCCTTTAATCATTTGTTTATCCATGAGACTATTGATTGCTGCTCCAGCCAGGAGAACAGCAGTGACACAGGAGTAAGAAGAGCAGCAGTGTAATTCTGTGCCGTTGGCTGTTCCAAACGATGAAACTATAATTCACAAAGTGATAGATAACAGAAGGTAATTTTATGGTTACTAAGAATGAGTTTGCATTTGTTTGTGTAGTTACTATATAAATTTATAGATGCATTTTGTTTGTATCGCATTTTAAATTTTAGTGGCTGAGCAGGAAGAGGATTGAAGTAGTACAAGGAGTATGTTCATGAACTCCTTCCTTAGCAGCCACTTGTAAAGGTGGACTGTAATTCAACATGAAATAGGTTCAGAATGTTCCCACAAACTCATTATAAATCACGCTGCTTCGAAGGTATGGTGTTATTAAGTTTGTTTTTTGATTTTCTCTTGCCCTTCCTCCATCATCTTATCTGGAGAAAGAGTTTAAAGGCAGGAAAAGTAATTCGGTGAGGATCCACTTTTAGTGGCTGAAATAAAAAAAGTGTTGTTAGTTCATTTCACTAAGCCATAAATGTAGTTCCAAGAGTCAGGGATTTATTTTTTCCCCCATGTCATGGACTGATTTTGTCTTCTGTTATCTGGCCAAAGTTGGATAATGAAGCAGTTAATTTATGCACACAAAATTGTGCATTTTATGTATTTTGGAAGCTGTGAATGACTGTGATAGGATCCAACTATAGCAATGAACCTCAGATGATTCCAATAATGATGGCACAGTAAGTCCAGATGAAACATGTCAAGGGTTGTAAAGGTTTACTTTTTTGTCCTTGTATAGGTTCTAGAAAATAATTTTTAATATATACCATTTTTTTAATGTCTAGGAAAAACTTAGGTCTTATTTACAATAAGAAGCAGGGTTAAACCTGGTAAGAGCAGTTCCAATTCTCTCAAGAGAATTGCCATCTTACTTAAAGATTGTGAATTGTTTGAGGACAAAGGCTTATGCCTTACACATTACAGTGGCTGGCACCCAGTTGATTTTCATGTATGTATTTTGATTAGGGTTGGACTAAACTTTGAGAAATGTAATGATGGTTGTCACTAGTGCTTGTTAATTCCCAATGCACATTCTTACCTAATGAACAAGCCATTTTCTCAGTCTGAGGTTGTTCTCCAGCATCAATCATCCTAGGATTCAGTTCCCCCCAGATCTCCCAACTCTTATTCCAGCATTTGGCATAAAATATGCACTAGATAATTATTTATGAAACAAAGAAGAATAAATGTGAAACATTTTGTAGCCATAAAGTATTTGAAGTCTAAGAAATTAGAGTACTGGAGAATTATAAAACATAAAAAATGTCTTCATTTGAAGCATTAAATTCTAATTATTTCCCATTCCGTTCATTATCTAAATATTCTTTAAAAGCAAATCTAAAAAGATTCTCAACTTCAGAAATATATTTAAAGATCAAATGGGCAAATGACTTTTCATAAAGATCTAAAGAATAAAAGTGATATAGAAACACAAAATATTATTAGAAAAAAAGCTTCTCACTTAATAAAATTAAATTAATCAAACATGCATTTACTAAGTGACTATTATGGCCTTAGCCTGTGCTATATTCTTCAGGACATTTTTAAAAAGTGATGCAGCATTCCATGTTTCTAGAAGCATTTAGTGTAGCTATAAGGAAACAAACTAATGAAGCAATTAGAAATCAGTGACATTAAACTATGGTCTATCCAAATGGGACTAATCACGCTTTTCCAAATACATCCCACATTTTTCTAGCTCACCATAATTGTTTGTGATAGTCCCCATGCCTGGATTGCCCATGCACATATTTCTGCACAGAGTCTATTCCTCATTCTAGGCCCAGTTCATGTCACTTTCTGAAGCCATTCCTAGTCCATCAATAAGAATCACTGTGTCCCTTTTTCCATGACATCACCACTCCTTGACCTGTAAGCTGCACTTATCATTGTCTGCTTTGTATCACAGATTTGTACACTGACCCTTCACGACTAGACTGAAAGCTCCTTAAGGAACAAGACTCAGGTATTTGGCAATGCTACCAGTATATGATACAAAAGAAACACTCGGTACTATTTTTTGTCCTTCTCTCTTTCTTGTTTCTTTCCTTTACCCCTAACTATGCTTTAAACTTAAGGGGTGTTTTAAAATAATTTGTATTGAATAATATAAGTTATACTGATAGAGAGTATGATAGAAGTTTGAACATTGATATAGATGAGCAAAATGGGAGTCGCAATGATTAAAGATCGTTTCATAGAGAATGTGCAAATTCAGCTGGAATTTACAGAAGAGTAGAGGGTGTATAGAGCTGACTTGAAGAATAATAAATAAGATTTGTAAAAGCATAAAAGCAGGAGGATATTTGTGCAGAGGACTGTGAGGCCAGCACCATGTGATGTTGTATTTTGGAGAGTCATAGGAAATACGGTAGGAGAGGTGGGATGAGATGGATGTTAGAGAAGCTAACATGTGTTAGAGAAGCACAGAGCTTTAAACTGGGAGGTGATAGGAAGATACCATAATCTCATGACCAGGGAAGAAATAGAAAGAATTCAGGATCTTTTTTTTTTTCCTACCTCAAACTTTATTTATTTATTTATTTTTATTTTTTTTTATTTCAGCATATTATGGGGGTACAAATATTACAGTTATGTATATTGCCCATGCCCCGATCTTAAGAAGCTTAATCTGGCAGCAGAGTACAGGATACAACAGAAAAAGAATAGATTGGATGAGACTAGATAAAAGTGTGCCATAGTAATTAAGAATAAAATGGTGAGTTTCTGAATTAGTGTTACAGCCACATAAATGGAAAATTTAGAGAAAAATGTGAAACAAACAATAAATAAAATGTGAGGTAAATATCTGGTGAGTATGGATACAGAGTAGTAATTTCCTGTATTTCAAATTTATTATTACCATGCAAATATTTTTATAGTTCTGTTACAGTTTCATAAAATTTTAATGTAGTGAGGACTTCCTGCACCCTCTCCTACAAGGTCTTTGTGGTTTTGATTGCCCTGGAGCGACCCACGTACTTTCTGAAACTTCACTCATCCTTCAAAACCACCTCAAGAATCTCTTCTCCGTGAAACTTTTCGTGATAACTGCAGGTGGAGGCAGTTGAATGTGATTATTTGCCCTATTATGCATATCGCATTCTTCCTCATATTAAATTTAATTATTGCATAATTGGTTCTTTTATGAGATGCCAAGTTCTTTAAGGCCACTCGCCTTGAATTCATTCCTCATTGAGTAGCTCGCACAAAGTAGGTGCTCAGTAGTTGGATGAAAAAAATAAAAAGAATAAACAGTGACTGAAAGTCTTCTAACCTCGGTGATTACACCGAAAGGAACGAGAAGAAGAGTTAGTTTATAGAGGAGCCAGCAATGGTCTATTCTAGATGTGTTGAATTTCAAGGTATGAAATATTAACCAGAATAAATAAAATAATAAGTGGAAATACTAGTAATTTGGAGTATCAGTGAAATATCAGAAATAGAGCTATATTAGGGGGTTATCTCTATAAAGTGAACCACTGAAATTGATAATGTCTTGGTGAAGTAGGACTAAACAGAAGAGACAATAAATGTGGCAAGAACTTTGGAAATCAGCCATACCCTGTGGGGAGAAAGATGAAGAGAAACCAGTGAAAGATACGGGAGGAAGGAAAATAAAGAGAGACCAGCAAAAGGCCTTGTTCTAGAAACTAGTGAAAATCTGGGCTTCAAAAGCTAGTGGTCAGTAGTCAAATGCTGAAAAGAGTTGCCCTTTATGATTTGTACATGTAACCCTGATAAAAAAATAAATAAACAGTACTAAAACTGACTGCAAAGACTCTGACTTACAGCTGCTGTGAAAGCTATGCCCTTGAGAGAAAAAATCAAATAAGAATACATTGCTTGTCGTGGTGTTAAAGAAAAAAAACAATCTACACAACAACGGCTACAAATTACAGAGTGTATGCTTCACAACAGTATGTCAATGAAAATAGTTCATCAAGAAAGGTTATATATAATTCTGGTTCAGTGTACACTAATTTATTTTTCATTCCATTTTTAATAAATTCACATTAGAGAGATTCTTTCGAAGTCATAATGTGTTATTTTTTAATAATTTATTTCTGAACTTTAAAAAATTAATAATATTTGCACAGGGCCATTTTATAATCACAATATGGCATTTCAAGGTGTGAATTATGATATAATAACTCATACCTTGTGCATTTAAACAAGCACTCATCCTATGGCCTCATTCTTAGCAAAGCAAAAAGTATGAATTATTGTGTAATAACTCATGTTCTGTCATATATTATTACTTAATTATGGAAGAATAGGAGAATTTTAACTAATTTAAGGCTCAAAAAATCTAACATTTTATCCTTGGGAAAAAAAAAAGCTCAAATGCTTGACACCATAGGATCACTTTAAGCCTTTTTCTACTCAGACCACTCTAGATTAACATTTTATAGTACCCTTGACCTTACCCTTCTTCCTGAGACTCTCAGGAAGTTTTCAATAGAGCAGTTGCAAATCCCAACTTAGTCCTTTACAGAATTATTTATTTAGATCTCCAAAATAAGCAAATTTATTATTTCAAAAAAGTGTTCAAGGTATTATGAAGAAAAATAAAATCTGACTTTTCTTTCTAGTAAAAATAAGCAAAAAATAAGAGGAAGGAAGGAAAAATTAAAGTATGAATTGTTATTAACCGTGATAATTTCCTGATAGAATTGTCGAACAACAGAAAAAAATCTCTCCAAGATAGTACAAAATATACTCATCCATAATCATTAGAAACAGCATATATATTTTCCAGGGAAGGATATAAATATCCTCTCAGGGCCACATCACCAATAATTATTATTAAATGATAGCAAGAGTTTATCTCAAAGTTCAAAGTAATAAAGTTATTTATTTGATTCCTTCCTTGATGTTAGATAGAGAGGTTTTTTTTTCCCTGTCCTTATGAAGCTTACAGTACAGAAAGAAAAAAATAGAAACAGAAGAAAGACTAGATATATTACAATACACAACAGTTCAATAAAACAGCCAACATACCAAACAAACACTATAGAGTAGAAGAGCTCTAATCCTTCAAATGCATCATTAAGGAATGATATATTTTTTAAAAAACTTGTAGAGTTTGTGTGCTAGATAAATGAAGTGGAGACAAAGAGGATCATGTGCATGTGGAGAATAAACCACCATGCCACTGACCAGTTGGTTGCTGACTGATTAATTGTCTGTCTCTATTACTACTAATCAATCAGTGAATTAATGTTTAACGTTGTCACATAAACTTCTTCAGAAGCTATTCTTTTTGCCTACTTTACCTATAATCTCCCACTATAATTTACTATCCTAATGGCATTTTTGTACCTTAGACTTAGGATTGGTGGATATCAATGACTCAAGGCTGGGAGATCTCAGACATTCAAAATTTTATGGAACCTTCTCAATCAATATAAAGACTTTTGGTGACACCGCTATGCAAACAGCAGGATAGCACAGGGATAAAACCATGCTTCAGAGCCACATGGTTGCTTGACTTACCTTGAAGTTTTATGCATAACATCTAAAAATTCTTTGTCTCCAAAGGGACACCTTGGCCTCTCATACTTTGGTCTAATGTTCTGGTGATTGCTATAGAATTTGCCAGTACACCTCCAGGATAGCAAGACAAGGTGAGTGTTTTCAATTACTTTTTAAGATCTCTGATGATATAGCAGTACACTCTGGTATCAGCCCTTGGTCTTTTTGAAGCTGGTTTAAACTCAGTTCATTGTGTTCTCTTAAATTTGGCATGTATATAATGGCATGTCTATATGGTCATGAATTACAAGAGCACAGAAAGAATCAGGATATATGTACTATATTATTATATAACCAGTGATCATATCAACTGGTTTATATTAATAATTAGAGGTAAATGATTTATAATGTAGTGGTTGGTTATAAATGGGATTTTGACATTAACCACTCATTTAATGCTTTGTGTAGGTTTTGTTTGAGTTAGGCCATGTTACCCAAATTAGGTTTTGTATGATTTTTTTGTGGCACACATACCCAAGTTGAATGAGTATATTCTCAAAGTCATATATCTTGTCCTTATATGATATAATTATTTTATCTAGAATATATATAACTTGATGTTTAAGTTTTTATTTAGACAGAAATTTGAAAAATAATATGACCAACGTGATCATTACTTTGCTTAAAATTCCACTATTTCTGTGTTTATGAATGCCTTAAAATGAAAGCTTCTTTGAAGGATAAATTATTTACTTAACTAGAATAATAAAAATAAGTTGTTTCTTTCATAGAATTAGATAAATTCCTAATTAGTCTTCTAATTTGCTGAAGTGTGGATCTCATTAAATATTTCCTAGTTCTGAATTCAATATAGTTTTATATACTCTAGTTAAAGAGCTATGACAAGGGACTAAATACTAATATCTCAGGAATAAGCAATTAAGAAAATTAATCCTTTTAAAAAATAAGGGGCGAAGCATCGAAAGTTTACCTTAGAATGAGAAAAGCAGATTATTAAAATTATATTAAAGTATGATTATTCATCATATAATATTTATTATTGTCATATGCCTCTATCCCTTTAGTTTAGCAAGATACATCACAGATGTCCCCTTCCATTCACATACAAGATTAAATTCATGGCTGGACTCACGCTCCATCTGAAAATTTTTCCTCTCACAGAGATTGGTGAAAAGATATTTTCAGTGCAGAACAAAATTACTTTTATAAGTTTGGGGAGAGCTACTGCCATAGAGTCCAAAATTGCTTAATTCCCATGTCTCTCATTCCCTTCTGAGACAACTCTTTGTCTCCAAATGCCTTCTTTAAGTTTAACAGATGAACATTCTTAATGATAGTTTCTCTGAAGTATTCACTAGCTAGCTATCTTCAATACAGAAGGTAAGTTGGAGGAGTGACAAATGTTTGTGACTAGGTATTTCTTGAACATATAAACACCTAACTTGTTTACAGTGCAAAATAAACGAACAAAAGTATACCTCATATTCTTTTATCTAAGTTTTTCTGGCATCTTCTTTTGTGCTCTTTAGATCTGGATGTCTATTTTTCTTTCTGTTTTTATAACCTGATAGTTTTAACCTATTATTTGATGTTTCTCATAGAAGAAAAAATAAATAATTCTTGCCAGGATTCCATCTTCTCTTCCTCACTCTAAAAATAAAACTTATTAAAGAATTAAATACTAAATATGAATCAATTAGAAATAGTCAATGCCTTTTGAAATCTTCTTCATAAAATTGGTTACTTAATAAGTGCACATGCCATCCATTCTTTGAAAAAAGCTAAGTCAATTATTTTATAATATAGTAGCACATAGTCCTATTTCCAAGCTAAAACTTAGCAAGGTGGTTTGCTATATCCTTATAAATGTCTGCCCTCTTAACATGCTGTAAATGCATTCTAAAATTTGTGCTAGGTTCTGGTTGTTAGGGGGAAGAATTAATGCATTCTATTAAATTTAACTTTTGCTGAAACACTCTTACCTCAGCTAAAGCTCAGAGCTGTAACTTGAGACTAGCTTCTAAGCAATTAAGAAATAAAATACCTGGCTTTTACAATCCATCTTTTGTTCTGGGAAATGCCTATACTTAAATCAGTATGGCATTAGACAGGGACTTGTGACCATTAAATATTTAATTTCATCAAAGTCCATCCATATTCTATGCTTTGACAAGCCCATTACTATATAAGTATTATTTAAACAAGCAGGAACATTTCAATTAAGTATATACTTATATTGGTCAAGTGATTATGCCCTATCTCTGCTCAAAAATTTACTATGCTTCCCTACAACATATAGAATAAAATACAAACACCTTAGCCTAACATGCTGATCCATTCACCACCCCCTCAATCCATACATTTAGCCACCTTCATTCCTTTTCAAAAGCTGCTATCTGTTCCTAGAATGCCTTCTTCCCTTTATTTATTTAAATCCTATCAGTTCTTCAAAGTCCATTTCAAATAAATGAATCCATGACATGCCCAACTGAAATTAATCTTTCAATAGTCCCTCTTCCAGGTCTACCTGCTACTGGTACAATTTATACAAATGCTTACTTCTTACCTCACACCATCCCTAAGATGTTAAAAAAAAATCTGTCCAATAGGAGCACTATTTGAATTATGTTCTTGTGTTTTGTCCACAGCTCAGTGCTTGGCGATAGCAGGTGCTCAATACATATTGATGAATTTGAGATAGACAATATACAGCACCTCTATAGACCAGGTTGCCTGGACCTCATGCCTTATGGGGCCCTATGTATCACAAACACACATGAACAATTAAATGTATTTTAAAAAATACATAGGTACCTCCGTCATCAAGATCCATCACTTACTAGCTCAGCACAACTCAGTCTTACACCCCTATTCTCATACCTAATATGGCTCAGGCCTCACAGAAAAGCTTTTCTGTGTCATTTTGCCCAATGTCTTCAAAACAAAAGACCGGTATGTTACAATGCCCTCGATGTTTATAGGTTGTGCTGCAACCTGCAGAAGAAGCACTTAGGTGACAGGGAACTTATATTAATTTGATTCTTCCTCTCAGATAATGTGACTACAATAGATATTTGCATTGGAAGCATTATTTCCTAGTAGTGCCTAGCATCCATTTTCTTGGTTTTCTTCGTATTAAAGCTAATGGCTTTCAGGAATTGGCACAGTATTTGTAATAGTTGTACACAGTGGCTGAAAAATATTTTGCCATATTAAGAAATTTATATTGCCTTTAAATTTGTATACATGTAGGTCTAGATTAAATTTTCATAAAGCATAATACTAATAATTTACATTGGCTATACTAGATGGTCATTGAACACTGGAGTTATTTTATTTACATAAAAAAAGATTTAAATTCAGTGTATACAATGGAATATTACTCAATTATAAGAAATGACAGTGATCTAGCACTGCTTATATTTTCCTGGATTGAGCTTGAGCCCATTATCCGAAGTGAGGTGACCCAAGATTGGAAGAATGGGCTCCACATGTACTTGCCATCAAATTGGTACTGACTGATTAACACTATGGTGCTCAAATGGTGGTGGTGTTCCCCAGGGATTAGGGGGATGGGAGGGGTAGACTCACAACTGAGGGATGTGGTGAGCATTGTGGAGGGGAGGGGCATACCTCTAACCCTTGCTAGGGAGAGGCAAAGATATAAAATGTAACCAAAATATTTGTACTCTCATATTTTCCTGAAATAAAAAAGAAAAAATGAACAGTTGGGAAAAAAAAGATTTAAATTAATGTTTAAAAATAATAAATTGAAAATTTTCAGCTTTGTTTAAATACTTTTGACTTGATATCCTTTAGTAATTTGTAGTCTTTTAATTTAATCAATAATTTTAAGTAGTCTAGAAGAAAATAAGTTTGGAAAAATATATAAATATTTTTAATTTTTAATTTTTAACTTTTACTTTAAGTATAGTTTTGTGAGAATATATTCAAATCCAAATTATATGCATTTTAGTGGTGGTTGAAGTGACAAAATCCAAAAGGTTTTTCATTGTGTGCATTTTCATTTTTTATTTGAAAATATGTACAGAAAAACACATACATGTATAAAAATTTCCCCTAACTCAATCATTTACATTAATTATAATTTAAATTAATTATAGTTTAAACACTGACCAGTGTTTACTACTGTTAAGATTTTAGTGTATAGGCTTCTAATCTTCGCAATATATTTTCCTGTACTAGACATATATATGTGCATACACATTTTTGAAGCAAAAATTGAACCATGAAATATATATTCATCTATAGCATACCATATCCAAATTTCCAAAAGTAAAATTTAAAGGGAAATTTTGAAAATATCCCTTTAATCAGTTTCTTCAGACTGCTATAAGCTTCTGCAACTACATCAGAATATAGTGCTTTGATGTTAAATTCAACTTGGTTTCTTTTCTTTCCTTCTGCAATTGCCTATGTTCTAGATTTCCTTCTGGAATTAGAATCAATTACTGGTATATTTTCAAACTACTTACTTCCCCAGATTACTCAAATTGTCTTTTTGGAAAGCAACTAACATTTGGAAAATGCCCCATTTTTGGAGCACAGTAAATAGAAACCCTGAAATAATCTAAGAAATAAGAAAATAATTTCTCAGCAGTCACTGACATAGCCAAGTAAAATTTCAGTTTCAAATAAAAAGTAATGGTCATTTTCTAGTCTAAAACTCTATCTTAAGTCCAGTCAATGCTAAACATGGCCACAACGCATAATAGAGGAGGGGAAATGGGAAAAAAGCAAATATCTAAAGTTCTCCTGAAGTCCCAGCTTACCTGTACCATCAGAAAAGAGGATGGGAAGGATTTGTGGACAGCTATTTCCAAAGAGAAGATTTCACCCTCAACTCCCTCCTGCATTTAATCAACTGCATATGCAGTTGCTGTTTATTGCCCCAGCCCTGTGAACATTATCGCTTAATTAAATTGTTTCACTCTTTGGCTATCATAAATGCCACATCTATTTAAAGCCATGTTTTATTTAGTTAAAGTTTGTTTTATCATTGGTAAAAAACGATTATTAAATTGAATGGGTGACTATTTCAAGTTAAAATCAATCATATTTAGGGGTAACTAGGTGCTAAATTCCAAAACTCCATGTTTTTCACTTTGCGCCAGCTCTATATCTAAGCATCACTGACGGTTCTTGCTCCTGTGTTCACCTATGATTTATGGCTGTTCTAGTAGGTGGGACGAAAGCTTCAAGGCCTCTTCTAGTGTTTAAGCTTTTAATAATCAGAGTTTTCGTTTCCTACTCTTTGAACTGAGACTGCCACTCTCATTTTTAGAAACATATTAAATAATGAAATTCTTAAAAGTTCAGGGCTTAATTTGTTTTCTATAATAGTTAATATCTACCTTTTAGAAAGCATAATTCTATAAAGCATGCCCTCAAATTTCATCTAAAACAAAATCAATTTTAGTCTTCAGATAAGGATTTTTAGCTCTTCCTTATTTCTTCATTACTCTAAGATAATCTGATGAGAGATGAAGTCTTCGAATGCCCTAGAGTGACTCCAAGCAGTAAAATTTTTCCAACAGCAAAATTCTCGTTCGTGAAACTATAACTCACGCATGGTGTTTCTATTTTCCCATTTAATTTACATAATGAAAATGGTTATAAATAACATTATCAGAATGTTTCATATCAAAGCATAAATGATTATTAATTGCTTAAACACAAAGAAAGTTTGTCATTCAATCACTATAGAAATTATTTTTCATTAGTTTGGACATGTTAGAAACTAATTAGTTAAATAGGCATGGTTAAAAATTTGCCGAAAGACATCCCCTAAAATGAAATCTATATTTTTTTGAAGAAAATAAATGTGAAATCTAAATTACTACTACCTTAACAACAACAAAAAATCACCCAATGGCTAATTTTATTTACCAAAGTATATATTGCCAGAAATCTTCCTTAAGAATTAAGGCACAAAAATTCAGTGTCTGTAGCTATATTACAATGTGATTATTTCTTTTTGTTGTCTAATACTGGTATATATTAATAAAAAATAAATTTTATTTAAATAATATTAGGACTTATTTATTAAAAACACTGATATAAAAGAAATTTTAAAAATTTCTCTTTTAAGTTATTTGATCCAATCAATGTGAAAAGAAATGAATGAAACAACTACAAACACAATACCTTAGAACTGAGAAAAATTATACTGTAAAATGTATATTTTAAACCTATACTTTTGAATCTATTTTAAAATTTAAAAAATAGAAAACAAAGCACTTACTGCTGTTAACAAAATTATACATCCATGCCATCATTTTTATATGCTATAAATCCTTTATTCTCTTAATCAATCAGCTGGGCATCCAGAATATTAACTTACTAACTATTTTTATTTATTTAAATTGTACTATGTAAGCTATGTAGGAAACTCCTAAAAATAATTTCAACAGATACTGTAACTTTCCATAAAATGAAAGTTTGCTATGAAACACTTGAGGAAGCTTTTGGCCTCCCTCCAACACACACTCACAAAAGAATGGAGACTGAGTCCCCAAAATTTGAATCCAATCCTGAATGAATTGCCTATACTATTTTAATTGTCATTACTAAGAATTTACACCTAAAATATCAGAAAAACTTTGAAATTATTGACTTATGCCAAGGGATGTTCAAAAACCTCCCTTTCTTTTATTTTCAAACTTCTATTTGTAGGGAAAGGAAATAACCTTTACTGTACAGTAGGTATAAAAGGAACCAGATGATTCATCTCTGTGAATCTGCTTGTTGAATTTGATGGATCATTCTTAAAAGCGACGTTGCTAATCTTCAGGTTTTCTTTTTTAGGTTATTCACAGATCAGTGGGTTTTCCAGCTAATACAGGTCTGATGCTCTTCTGTCTTCACACATGGTATTCATCATATCTTGACAAGAAAAGACCTTCAGTCTACAAATAACCTTCACTGAAGTAAGACATGTAAGTGGGTTTCTTTATGAAAGATAGATTTTATGGCTGAATAAAAAACAACTGTAGTTCAAAAGTGTCATTGCATGGCCCTATTTGAAGATTTTTCCTTAAAGGGACTTTAATGTTTGTTGTTGAAACTACTAATAGACCAAAAAAGAGAAAAGAATTAAATTACTTTATCATTAACCACAAACGCAACAGGAAGGGTTGATCAGCTCCGTATTTTATCATTCAGAAGCGTTCAGCCTTTAAAATATTTAAGCATCCACATTAGTTCTTGTCAAACTAGCACAAAGCAGTGCATAATATGACCTGCGTGTAAGAGCAGAACAAGATAAGAGGTTACAGTCAGGGTGAAATTTCCACAATGGGATTGCCCTGTGCTATAGATAATAGTTTGGCTTCCTGTTTCCAGACAATTGCTAAATGATGTTGAATGTTTTCTTTATATTTTTACTTGGTCATGCTAATGTAGGGAATCAAGCTTAGTTGATAATGCACTCCCAAGGATGAAACAATAAATTGGAGGCATCCTACACACCCTGTATTATTTCATGCGGCAATTAGAAAAAATAAAAACTCGATCAAATTTTATGATGTCAGACAGCGTGGTAATTTGGGTTCTTATGGTATAAATGGTAACTTTAAAGAATATATTAAGAACTTGCAAGCCGGGCAAGAATCAAAATGATTTCTTAGTGAAACTAAAATATCTGTAGAGTTTCTTTTCATAGAGCCTACTATGCACTGATTGAAGGAATAGCTGAGAGATAATTTCTTAAACACACTTAAAAATTTTCCATTGGCCTCTATAACTCAAAACATGATTATCCGTGCAATTAATATAGAGCATTTAAAAGCACAAATTTTAACCCTACTATGTCTGATGAGGAAAAGTAGGAGAAATGTGATTTGCCAGGAGGAGGTTACACAGTAAATAATAAAAAAGTCCTACCAAATCTCAAACATCTATTTTCAATAGACATTTATTACAAAGCTTCCTGTCCTTGTCAATTTTGTAATACAAATGATGATCCTGGAGAAAAACAAAAATTTACTATTAATGAAGTATTAAGAAATTTCACAAAATAGGTGTATAATTAGTAAATCTACCACAGCTTTTAATTCAGTTATTCCTGCATTCATTCAACAAACATTGAATTTCTGGCTGGAGAAACAGTGGTGAACAAGATGAACTAGGATCCTACCTTCAAGGAGCTTACATTATGATGGAAGAGAAAACAAAGAACAAAAAATAAATATACCAATCTGACTCAGGCAGGGCAAAGGTAATACATGTAACCTAAACATTTGTACCCCTGCAATATTCTGAAATTAAATAAATAAATATAAAACAATTATAGGCTGAAATATACAATCCATGAAATAAACCAGATGTTATAATGAAACATACTGGTTAGGGCAGATTTCTCTGAGGAGAGAGTAAGTTAAGACCTAGAAGGAGAAGCAGTTAGTTGATTATCTGAAAACCAGGAGAAAGCTGTTTCATGCTAAAGAAATAGCAAGTGCTTGGAGAGTTCCAAAACTTAGAAACTTAGAAAAAGCCAGTCTAACTGATGTCTTAATGACCAAGATATAGTCTACAAGATGAAATGAGAGAATCAGGCAGACTCGATCAGGTACTACAGGCTGAGAAGAGTCTGGATTTTATGCTAAAGTCATTAAGAATTTTAAGCAGCCTTTGATAAGATGTGATAAAATGAAATCCAATTCCAAAGCACCAAGACAATAGAGTAAAAGGGAAACAAATGTAAAAGAAAAAAAAAAAAGAATTTCAAAAATACATGTACATTGAATAGTCTAAAAGAAGTTAAAAATAGACTCATATCTTGGAAACATTATAAATTATCCTTGTGGCACATAATACTGAATTGTCATGGAAAACAAAACAAAACCCCATGGGGCATAGAACACAAATATATAAAATCGCAGCTTTCAATCATATTCATATGTACTATAAAATTAAAATGCACAATCCTCAGGATTTTGAGATAGAGAAGTTTTGTTGCAATCACAGCATTGAGAAAACTATTAAAATTTTACCTTCAAGAGAAGGAAATTGGATGCTAACACAACATGCTCTGCGTAATCTCATTAACTTGTTTTAAACTATTAAATTAATTTTTTAAATCATTGATTTCAGAAATAATTACTTTTACTATTTTATTCACACTGTAATGTAAGCATAAAATGATTTTTAAAAGTAGTATTTTTCAGATTGGTAGCTTAATAAATATTTGGGTGGTTGTATCTGTCTTAAGCATCTAAAGTAAATAATTTAATACAATCACATCACTCAGTTGTGGAATAGCATGCAATGGAATTATTATAAATTTACAGAAATACTTGCAATAACAGCACAAATGGAAACCTAAATGGATAGACTTTTGGTAGTATGTTTTAATTGCACAGAAGGATCTGAGAAAATAACCAGCATTCAGGAGAGTGGATGGGATAATATAGTTTTAAACACTTGAATGTAAAACAGTATTAAAGGTATGGTATTGGATATTTTAAAGTGACAAGCAAATATTAAGGGAATGATGATTAGGCCTCTTTCTAAAATAACTTTGCCAGTGCAGAGTCCAAAGTCCCTGATTCTGCTTGCCAGAGCGCTTTGTGTTTTGAAGTGAGGAGCTGGCTAACACTTAGCTTTTTCTGTATGTTAGGACAAGCCTCGACAGTAGAAAGGTCAGCCTAGGTCCTACTTTGAAGTCCTTGAGACTGTCAAAAACTCTGAGTTTCAAAATGGTACAGATAACTAGGGAGAGACCATGAAAATAAAGTCCTGCATGTAGAACAATCTGTCTCAGCTGTTAGTGAGTAGCACTCCGATTTTGATTTTTTTAAATAATTTGCCCATTATAATCAAATCAGAGAAAAAAAGATATTAGTGGGTTTCAATATTTTTAAACAAAGCAGAAATCCTTTAATAAACTGTGGACTTGAAATACTCCAAAAGAAAGTAGATAGTTCCGTGAAACAAAGTGCTTTCCTCAATAAACCAACAATATGTGTTTATTGCATTGGAGCCCAGGACCACCACATGCGATTATAGTAAAAGCTCTGCATTATTTCCATCTGGCAATGAGAACACAAGATGTTGTGTAAACTACCAGAAGAGCTCTATTTCATTGTAATTAAAATTTAGTGTTACACTTAAGCAATAAGGCAACTCTAGGAGATGTGATTATCATGAGATAATGACCTTGGGGTGTTACAAGACTTACAAGACATACAAGGAACCAAATGCCTCCAATCCTCTAGGGGGCAAGATTATTTCTACATAACAATCTCCACCTCCTCTTGCTTACCCACCCCTGCCCCTGAAGCTGTACGATCAGTGAAAGGAGAGAGCTTGGGATTAAGAGTACTAATATGATTTCTGCAAAAAGAGGACATTGGGGGACTGGTAAATGACAAAGATGGCATTGTGGAATGCTGAAGCAGCAGTTTCAAATGAGTTGTATTGTTTGTGCAATAATTATGCAATGGCTTTAGAATTCTCTGGACACATATAGAACTGTCAGTGATGTCATAGTCATGTAAGTAATCCTCAGCAAGGGCACAGATTTAACCTTTTCCCCCTGTTTTGGTTTCGTGATTTCCATTCCATAATAGCTATAAGATATGACAGGTGGTACATTTCTTGAGGGTTTATTATTCTTCTTGGGTGGTTGAAGCCATTCAGCCTTTGGCCTGAACCTCTCGAGACATCTGAGACGTATAATAATTCCCCCAAAATGCAATGCCTGTCATGTCTTATTGCTTAATTACCTTATACTTACCAAGTAATTCTTCTTAAAGTGAATGCAGATAACAGTGCTTACATTACAGTTTACTTCATACTACTAGAAACTAAGCGGGATAGCATGAACTAATTCCTATTGTAGTGAATGAGGGAACATTCCATTATATTAATATTACTGTTGTAAACGGTAAACTGAAGGGTCTTTGAAAAATTATGTAAAATATTTTTTAACAGTTTGTTAGATGGAAAAATGATAAACTAAAATTAGAGTTAATATAAAATAAGATCATCCTCAATGACAGCTCACATTGAGGAGACAGGTACTTTAATTATTCAAGGATGTCTGAAACTCTTTTATATCAACAAGGTGACAGTGAAAGCTTAACTTGTAAATAATATTTTTAATAGGAAAAAAGAAAGGAAACAAAACATAAGTATTATAGAAGGGAAATATTGGAACATTGGGGAAAATCTTTTAAATGATTATAGTAATATGGAAAGGATTTGCATATGTATATATGCATATAAAATAGATGATACTTGGACAAACTGAAATGGTAAAGAGTAAAGATATAAGATATTAGTTTTGTTTTGTTTTGTTTTTTCAGGATAGGGAAGGACCTGCTAAATAGGAATGAGCCTTATTAACAACCTACCCAGATGAAATTTGGAGTTTCTTTGCCCTATGTTTCATTTTATTTGTGTATGGTCACATTCCAGTAAATAAATACTCTAAATACTCTATTTACTTTTTACATTTGTTGAGGCTGAATCTAAGATCTGGTTAGCTTATGAATCTAGAATACCTTGGGGTGAGTCTATGTATTCCTGAAACTCAGAAATAACTATACAAAGATTAATTCACAGGACAAAAAAAAAGTATATCAATAAACATGATATATTTATACAAATCAATGAATAGAAACCATACATTAGAACACTCTCCAAATTAATCCCTGTAACTAGTCTAGATAATTTAGGTACACAACACAACAATAAATTACATTAAGGGGTCTCCGTCCTAGCGAATTCTCTTAATGACATGCCCTGAACTGCCAGCAACTCAGCAGTCACTTTATTCAAGCATTTGAGTATGTGTACAGCTCGAGGGACAGTGGCAGGAGAAGGCTCAATACTCACTCCTGGTCCAGCCCACTCCAAGACTATGTCTCTGATTCTTTCTTTCTTTGGAGACTACACTAGAAACTCCAACTCCCATCCCCGAATTGTTTAATCCTATGACCTTAGCTAAGGTCATTTGACCTTACTCAACCTAGATTCCATATTTGAAAACAGAGGTATTAACACTAGCCTCAACAACTTCACAGAGTTTTTGTAAAAACATGTGAAATAGAATATGGGGAAATGGTTTTTAACTCAAGTGCTAGTCGAATCCATTTCTGATGTTGTTATGGTTACTGTTGCACTCAATTAAGCATTGAAAATGGGCGGTAAACATACTTAGGCACAACTCTGGGGAAAACATCAAACTAGAGGGATAACGTGATATAGGATAGAGGCCACATTCTTATTTCCTAAAAGTATCAGGTATGGGGAATGAAAAATATAACTTTTTAAGTAATTATAATTAGTCATAAATCTCCATATCAAGAAGATAAACAAGAAAAAATCAGTTGCTAAATATCTCCTAGGTTGGAAGGTATTCACCACTTCTTGATAGAAGATATCCCTGATTTTGGCCTCCTCCTTGAAGCCTGGCCTTAATTAAAAAGGAGATAAATTCTTCTTTGCATCATTACCCTGTATCAACAGGAAACCTTTCAGTCACAATCCTGCTGATTTTTTACCTATACATCATTTTACTATTTTCATTATAGTATTCACCTAACTTGTAGATTCTATAGTGAGAATGTTAAAATCAATTCTCTCTTAGATTATAAACTACACAACAAGAAAAAAGCCTGACATAGATCATTATATCAACAAGTGTTAATAAGTGCTTTTTATGGTAGGGAAGAAATATTTTTATTTAAAAATTCATCTGTAAATATCATTATTTAGGAAGCCTGTATATATTAATACTTCACCACAATGTTAAACATGTCTTTGTTTATCCTTCAATATATGCAAGAAAGTCTTGATTTATATCACAATTTTATCCATGTATATAATTACTTTCTTCCTCTTTCTATTGTTTATATTTTTGGCCTAGAACTATTTTTAGAAGGAACTTAAATTATAAGTTGTATTTGTATTTCAAATTTTACTTAAAATGCATTCTGACCATGAAGTACAAGGACATAGAGGAAATTGAGCACAGAGAATGTTTTCTACTTCTCCACCAATATGCCTGCTCTTATTTTTATGGGTAGATTAGATAGAAATAATTTGGTAACAGATTTTGATTAAGGTGAAGTCTTTCTTCCATTTCTCTCTCCTTCTCTCTTTGTGTGTGTGTATGTGTGTGTATGTGTTTTCACTATCAGTAAAGAGTTTAACTCTCACGTGATTTCCTAAAATGGTTTTCTTTGGTTTTTCTTTCTTTTTTAAAGGAGACTGGATTCTTAAATCAGGCCTATCAAAAGAAAGTCAAGTTAGAATTGTCTGGTGAATGAAAATAAATTTGAAAGCAAGCTAGTATAATTCCAACTTTCCCAAATGCTCTTTTCTCAATGATATTTCTATCTATGGAGGTAAAAGTGAAAAATACGAAGTTTTTCCTAAATCAAGTACACACTTGACAGTAACTATTTATTTGCCTCTAGGAACTATTTAAATACAGTCTTTTCTGATACCCAGCCAAGGAAGAAAGGCTCAACCGTTTTTCTACAGATCAAATTTTTACTGCACAAAGAAGCCAGGAGGTAAATCTGTTAATAATAACCTAGAACAATTAGTAGCCAATACATCTGCTGATTATCTATCTATCTATCATCTATCTATTTCTTTACTTATAATTTTTAGTGCCATCTAGGTAGAACACTGTTTAGAATGGGAAGATTCATTCAGGCAGGAGAACCACAGTCCCACGCTCCTTCCACTTGAATCGCACGTACTCTCTCAACAATCTGACACACAACTGCACACCTGACCGTGTCCCTGTGGTGAGCATGGTGATGACGGTGGTGGTGCTGCTGTGCGGTTGTGTTATTGTTGGCTAACCATGACTCTAGTTTCTGATACAACTGTGCTTTCCAGAATGTTCAGTTCTTTCATACAATTTCCAAACAGCTTAATATACGTACTGGTTCCCATTTCCTATCCCACGTCTAAAGTGGTGACAGATAGTGATTACACATTTGTCATGAGATAAGAAGTTCTTTAAAGATTTCCCAAGAATCTTCATGATAGCTGCTTGAAATGGCATTATAGTCCCTGGCACCAGATGGGATTATGAGACTTCTTTCCTTATGAGTCCACTTGTGCAGTGACTATGTGTCAAAGATTTTTCAAATATACTTCCTTTATTTCCTTGAATTAAAGTTATAAAATGTGAGTACTTAAACTTCAGAAATATCTTTATATTCTGTGGTCTTGTCATTGTCATGCATTCTGCTTAATGCTAAACCTTGATGGCCATGATGAATTCTAACAATGTAAGACTTTTAATAAGGGGCATTTAGGATATTAAGGAAATCTTTATAGGATTCTCTACATGAAGACAGGTGCTATTGTATATTTACCTTTATATTATAGTAGCATCTAACATTTTAAAAAGCTAAGTGTTTGTGATCATGTTCACTAAGTTTATAAAGAAAACAGGAAGATTTAAGCCTCATTCCTCCTGGGTGACTGTAGTCTTACCTTTGTACCCAGAATTAGGTGGAAATCTTTCTTTGGCTCTGAGTGTAAGAAGTGCTCTCCTTGAAAAGATGCACAGTTCCATAGGACCAAAGTTTTTTCTTCTATTTTAAAGATGTTTTCTATGTGAAAAAATAGAGCAAGTCAATCATAAAAAGAATCCATTAGTTACTACTCTAGGGATCTATAATTTTCATGGTCCATGGGTGGCACTTGCTGATTTATATGTGTATTCATTAACAAGTATGGACAAAGAACTTGGAGGTGCTTTAGGGGTATAAAGGTAGAAGATTTAATCCTGGCTTGGTATAAGTGTATTTTCTTTTTGCATGATTTCTTTTTCTCATAAAACGGTTGACTTAAATTTTAATAGGCAGCCTCATTAAGAAAAGTAAAAGATAAATAAATAATGAAAGTCTAGAAGAAGTGGTGGAAAAAAAAATAAATAAATTCTCTGAAAAAATGAAATAAGTGCCAGCAAGTAAAAATGACACAGATTACAAAACATTTTAAGGGAATTAAAGTAATAAAGTTCCACAAACAAAATATATTCTCTGTTATCCAGGGTACTGATAGAGCAGGGATTGCAAAAATTGCTGCACTTATAAACCCAAGACATTTTAAAGAAGCTGTTTAATCCGCAAGTTACTAAATCATGAATCCAGAGTGGTAACAAATAATAAAAAAAATGACAGGGGCTGGGTCTTCACTTCCTTCATTCCTCCCTTCAACTTCACAAACTATGAAAATGTAAAATAGATAAGCAGCCAGTGAGAGAAGCAATTAGCATCTTACCAAATTCAGATTACATTCTTAGCCTCTTAAAAATTTGGAAGCAGATTTAAAGATGATTAGACATCAGAATATAATTTCAACAAGGATACCTTCAGCTCCTACTAAGTGTCAGCCACTTTTTCACTAGCATCTGATTCACCTTGTCGAATTCAGTGGAAGTTGCATCTTTCAAGTCCTTGGCCTCTGTCTCAGAGAACTGAGTCAGTCTAAAATGAATCTCTGCTTACATAAATGACTTCCTCGTTTGCCTTGCTGAAAGGAATTAGCTTATCTGAATCAGCCTAGTGACAAATCCAAAAGTTTCTTGATGAGATCAGATCATATAGTTCCAGTAAATTAGCACATACCAAATACAGTATCTGCTGAATCTTCAGTATTCAAACAGACTCCTATCTATTGTCAGCAATAGAAAATGACCTTCAAGAAGGCTGCTTAAACTAAGGCTCCCAGAGTTTAATTGAGGCTGTGACTAGACCCAAAAGTGTTCAATCTCTGCTCAACTACTTCACACTGAGACTCCATGTCCTCTCTGACTTCATGAATTTATTTATTAACTCTGGAGAAGTTTTAATATACCCCAAAAAGTCCAAAAAGACTTCTTCATGCTGGTGTTCTAATGTTCTCAGTGTTACCTTTGCTGCAGCCTATAATTTAGAAGCATGAGTTGGCAGAGGCTGAATCACAAGACTGCTCTATGGCTTCCCTGCCAACCTGAGACCTGGGTTCTTGGCAATATTGTAAAGTTGCTTTCTTGGTTCAAAGAATTTCATGAAAGAAGAGAAAGAATATTGAAAATCACACATAAAATATATTTTAATAAATGTTAATTCATTTAAAGATCATCATGTACCTCTGGTTTTTGCCTCACGTAGTTATAGCTCATTTTATCTAACGTCACCATCCAGCAAACGCCTGCATATATACGTATTACATATAGAAACACACATAAAAATACCCACATGCACATACATATGGCTGTCCAGAAAGTATACAGCCATTGTTAATATAACAAGAATGGTTACACGGCTAGATACTTTCTGGACAGCCCTCGTATACATAAACAATTGGTAAATCTGGGTAAACGATATGTGGAAGTTCTTTGTATTTTTGCGTTTTTCTACAAGTTTTATATTATATCAAAATTAAAAGTTAGTCCCCCATGATTAAACAGTAAATAATATTGACAGAAAAAGAGAGAGGAAGGAAGACATATGAAAACTAAATGTCATGCATAATCCTGAATTGAATCCTAGATCAGAGGGGGAAAAAATACCCTGAAGAACAGCAATTTATAAAATTTGAATAAAGTAGGTATAGTAGAAAAGAATATTATAATCAATGTTAATTTCCTGATCTTAATAATTGTGTTGTGGCTATGTAAGAGAATGTCCTTGTTCTTACTCTTAAGAAATATATAGGTGTGAAGTGACATGATGATGATGTCTTTAAATTATTTTCAAGCAGTTTATCAATACATACATATACATACCCAACACACAAATATACATACACTTAAATATATATACATACATATATACAGAAAGAGAAAAAGAATGATAAAACGAACATGGCAAAATATTTTTAAAAAATGATGAATCTAGGTGAAAAATATATAGGATGTTTATTTTTTGCAATACTTGCACATTTTCTGTAAGTTAGAAATTATTTCAAAATAAAAATGTGTGTGTGTATATGTATGTTTCTTTCATGAAATATTTTTTTGAGGTTTTTT
>VBSM01000605.1:35932093-36021076 GCA_008086735.1 Cheirogaleus medius | reverse complement strand
CTGTTTCAACATACGCAAGTCTATAAATGCAATTCACTTCATAAATAAAATGAAATATTTTTAAATTACTTTTGAAACACCACCTAGGGCACAACAATCACCTACCCCTGATATACAGATGGTTTGATCCCCACGGCTGCCTCCTGTCCCACATAACCGGAAGTACATACCAGTGGGCCTCCAGCACTGGACTTAGATCCATGATTTCTTATTCATGATACCTGACCCACCTTGAACCCTGTGGCTGACATTTTTTTATCTTTGAATCTCCACATGAATTGCTAGCTTGTAACTTTGTTTCCCTACTGACATGACATCTTATTTATAGGTCTCTAGCTCTAGTTCCTACCTCCCTGACATCCACCACTTCACCTGGTCATAATCCTTGATTCAGGCTGTTGTTGATACTCTGACTGAATACCTTAGACCTTTTAATTCAAAATAACACACCTTTTATTTCAGAGCTGACTCTTGTGTTTGATACCCCTGCTACTTCAACAAGTGCAATACTTGTGTATATATCTTTATATATGTACTGTTCATTTAAAAAAATATGCTTTATTTGTATCATCTACCTATTGAAAGATCATATAACACATTGTTTTTGGATTTTTCTTTTAGACCTTATAATTTATAAATTTCTATGGTTTTTTAATAAAATTTATTTAATTTTTACTGTATTACTAGAATTCCCTCAGTGGAATGTAATAATATAAATTGACTAACTTTCACAGTTCTGTTGTTTTAAAAGAAGTAAAATTGACTTGTGGTCTCAACACAATCACATAAAAATTGCACAGCTTTCTTATTTTGATCTCATTTCATACAGGCAGCCAAGATATTCAAAGCCAGTTATATGAACAAAAAATTCACTAAGAAATGTTTTAAAAAAGCAAAACAGGTACTTAAATCTACAGTAGTGAATAGGACAAGATTTTAAAATCCAGCTTCAAAATACTGGAGGCTGGCCTTGCAGAACAATTCTTCTCTTAACAGTGTAGATCTGAACAAAACGTTCATCCCATCTGAAAAATTTCATTGTTCGTATTTAGTGATCCTGGAAGATGACTGAAATTAATGTGACTGAACTATTATTTTTTCCTAAAATAAAATAATTGTTCTGAAAAAAATGCAAGATAGACATACTTATGTTTCATATAAATTTCATGTCATACCAATTTACTTAGTATAAAAGATAAAAAAATCCTCTTCCACGACGCAGTGTGAATATATTCACCATTTCAATCTCCTATGCATCATAGAATATTAACATTTCTATAAAAGACAAAAATATTAAAATTTCATAGTTGATAGATTTATTTCCTAACTATATAATCTTTGTTGTTATCCCATATCTTAAAAAGACATTTCATAATTGTCCCCATCAAAATAGTAAGCTTCCTTCAGTATTCTTCTGCTGGTAAAAGAAAAAGAAAAAATAGCAATACTGTATAACTGTTATATAAGAGTCTGTTTTATTTCCCAACTTATTCATCAATAAATTTCCCTGAGTCTGGAAAAAATTCTCATAAAGTTCAAGTATCTCAGTTGTTATATGAATAAGTAGATTTTCAGTGAAATGTGATTTAAATTGTGGAAGTACAGTAAAAAAACAATGGATGCCTTTAAAGAATATGAGACCTAAATCTTATGGCAAAATGCTACTGTTTTGCACCTGAAGGTCTCACTGGTTTAATTTCTGTTTTTTTCTCACTTTACTCTTAGCCTACAAGGATGCTAATGGAGTAAGGGTAGTATCAGCCAGAAAAATTTTTACCAAAGATGACAAATAAATCAGTATGAGAGAAAACAATATGTATGTCAACAGCCAAGATTATATATGACTCCAATACTACTAGGAGTGAGCACTTGACTCTAGCCTCCACTCTAAAACTTGGGTCTACAAAGAGCTTTAAATAATGCTTGGGGGAGGGCTAGAGAGTTACACTGAAAAGTTAGCATTGGTTACTTTACTTTCTCTGGTCATAGGCTGATACCCTTTGACACAGTCTGCTCAAAACACACGAATAAAGATTCAGAATAACAGCCAGTTGTGTCCCTAAAAATCTATGAAACCCAAAGAGAACTGTAAGAAGTTCTGTCACTGAGTCTTAATCTTAAAGACCACTGAAAAGTCCTGCCTTAGAGGCCAAAGATCTTAGATGCTTGCATCTGGCAAACGGTGAGCCTGGTAAACTATCAATAATGACCTGTGAACTTGGCACCACAAGGTCTTGACCATTTTATCCCAAAATAAAGTATATAATACATTGCAGCAAGGGAAAGAGAAGGAAGCATGAGATGTTCCACAAAATTCTTATGTCTTGTTTTCTGTCCAGGCATACGCAACGATATTTCTGCTAGATAATAAGGACACCTCCTTGTAGTTGTAATTGGATGTCATTTTTGTTTTTCATGCAAGCGGCAGATGACTGCACCTTCAGAAAGTCATCAAGGCAAGTCCCTTGAATGCCCTAAAATGGAGAGAAGGGGTCGGAAGAGAAGGAGACCTCAGCAACAGAGAGCTGAGAAAACAGTATGGATTTTATTTAATTACTACTTAATATTAATTTGAGGAGCAAACAGAAGGGATAAACTCTGAGCATTTTGTCTCACTGCCTTGTAAAAGTATCCACTAATTGAGTAAGAGAAGGGATTCTCCCTTACCTTTTCAAGAATCCTTGAAAGGCATATTTCTCACCAAGGATCTTCAAAGTGTCTTTCTAACCAACCCCAGGAGTCGTTGCTCAGAGATTCACATTTCACAAATGCAATCAACAGGCTAAGCAGGATACAGGTGTTGAGACTACCGAGCAGTGCTCCCTGCCACGTACGGTCACCCTAAATGCTGCCATAAAATTGCCACCTACTTGGAGTTTATATAGAAGGCTCCAATGGTACTTCCTGACAGAAATCAAAGCAGACGTGTATAATGGCCAAGAAACCTCTTCAGCATTGAAACGGTATTCCCTGCGTACCCCAAATTAAAGAAATAGTTTCAAATAAAATATATGACCATAATATAGATGTTATATATTGTCTGAGACAATTGGCATGGCCACCTGCCTAACATAAAAGCTTGACCTATTTCTTTTTCTTCATAGCAGTTACCACTCTCTAGAATTTGTTTGTTTCCTTGTACATTGCTTCTCTCTTCCCCTGGAGGCAAGTCCCATGAGGACAGGGACCTGGTCTTGTTCACCATGGCAGTCACAGCATGAGAACATGCCTGTCCCACAATACATGCTCAGAAAGTTATCTCTTGAACTAATGCATGACAAAGCACTTCTTGCCAGTACAGTAATTAAATGCAGAACATAACTGCCCCAGAAGATGGGTAGGTAGGTTCAGACATTCAAATATCTGCCTTGCATGTAAAGTTTACACCTGTACACCACTTACAGAATTAAGGATGCAGAGCACAAAGTCTATCAGAGGAAGGTTCATCTTAAAGTAAGTTTCAGGGCGATTATCAGAGCCCACTCTCCCATGATCTTGATTCTTATTTTGTAATTCTAGCAGGCCCAGAGAGGAGGTTTCATGACACTGCTTGCATTGACAGCAGAGATCATCCACATTGCAGACTCCTGCTGAAGACAGAGGTTGACACTGGTCAATAAATCGATGAAGATGTCTTCCAAAATATTGGTTCACAGTGCCCTTTGCTGAAGTGTTGAAATCACTATGAGCTCTTCAAAGTTATGGTGTAAATGTTCCTAGAAGTTATGCCAAGAATGAACAAGATGGCTTTTCATAGGACAAAAAAGAAAAAAAAAACCCTTTTAAAAGCTTATATTCTACAAGGAAGTAGGTGGAGGAAAGTCTCTTAGAAAAGAGCATTCTTCAGTCTTTAGGTTTCATCTTTATGAACACACAGATATAGAACTACAGACACGCAGGGAACTTTGTTATCTGTGAGATTCAATGTTTACAGGAAAATCCTAAATTAGCCTTCAAACCTGAATAGCACACCTTTATGAAACCACAGAGAGCCTGATAAAACCTAGAGAACAAACAACTCGTGGGCTAGAAATAGGTTACTGATCCCTGGTATATTTTAGAGTATTCCGAATAGCAATGTTGTGTTCCAAGGGAGTGATTTACAGTCCTCCCTAAATCTGGTCTCCAGAGCTGACTTAGGCTAATTTCTAGATCCTACTGCATCTACTTAGATCTTGTTCCCATATATTTTGAATGCTAAATGCAAAACATGTATACTATCAGTGGCTATATTTTAGGCGGGGAATGCAATTCTTCCCCATAGTGGCAATACAGCATCCTCTCAGTTATAAATATCTTCACTTCAATGAGAAAAGATGATGAAATTCTTTTTGAAGACTCTCAAAGGGCTTGCAGATTTTTAAAAATATTACCGCCACTTTGTTTGGAAGAAATACAGTTTGGTCGTAAAACCATCATTTGTGATTGGATTTATGAACATGACACGCATTTGCATGCTGTGCATGAAAACCCTGCACCAAAGAGTGGTTTCAAACAAGGAAACTGTTGCTAGTTAGAATTTCCTCACGTGTATTATCATTAACAAATTTCAAGTTCCACCAACCTGTTGAAAATAAATGTAATTCAAAGAAATCATCCTTTGTATGAATAGAGTCTATCGACTTCAAAATTCCTCATACTTTCATTGAATTTTTTCCAATTAGAAAGGGAAATTCCTTTTTATATGTGTCCCAAAGAGATTTCTCTTTTAAAGCTGGGTTGGGGAAAAGTATCTTTTTTTTTTTTTTAGTTATTCTATTAAAATATTTGTGTCATGCTAAGCACTTAAGGTTTATCTGTAACTTGCTTAGAACATTTTAATATCATTAGCACAGTACGGAGGAGTATGCTAATAACAAAAGAGTTGCCTACTAAATCTAATTGATTTATTAAACAATCCTGATTAAGCACAGTGCTAGTATAGGATTTTTAAAAAGTAAATAAGAAGCTGCTTTAAAGATGCTTATGTTTAATCTTTCTATATTATAAAGAAGAAGGAAGTAAGGATTAAGTAAAGAGATATATGTGAGCTTTTATGCTAAAAAAATGTAAAGGCTCAATGAGTTAGGACATACGGGATCTGGTAAAGCTTTCTGAGAAGTTATCATTTGTGTTTGGTTTGAACAATGGGTAGGATTTTGATATATAGAGAGCAAGAGGAGTCTGGGAGAAGTGGAAGGCCTCTGACTCAGTGATTTGACGACTTCTCTCAAATTCAGTAGTGGGCACAGATCAAAATTTCATGAAAGAAAATGCTTCCAATTGATATTAGAGGTGCAAAATAAAGCCTAAGGCTTAAGGTACACTTTTCAATAACCACACAATGGCACCCTTTAGGGAATTAGGAAACTGACTAAATTTATTTGACATGAAATAGTTTCCATAGATGATACTTATATATTAAATACCCATGGTTTCCACATCGAGAGTATAAATGAAGATTCTATACCGTGTCCATTTTTACTGTATTCTTCAAGAGAAACCAGAATTCCTTTAAGAAGTAAAATGCAAAGCAGGATACCTTTGGCAGAATCACTCCCAGCACATGCAAAGCAGCATTATCACACCGGCAGCGGCTTTGGTCCCAGCGTTTCATCCTGTCAATAAGAAAATCCTTGATGTGCTATTGAATACACAGTTATCTTGACAGCCATCTTCATGTAATATTCAAGATAGCTTTTACACAGTCTCAGTTATAATATTAGCCTGAGATCTAATGCTTGCTCTTTATTTAAGGGATGATGAACTTGATTTGATGCTTTCTCTGCTGTGAGCCAATTCAGACGCAGAATTCTCCTGGGCAGATTTCACTGTCTTTAAGCTGACCGTAAGCATAAGATGTTCCTAGCCAAAACCCTATTCTTATCAACTATTGTTCTACACTACTAGTCTTACCCAGATTTAACTCAAGAGCTATTTTCATCAGCTTTCCACCATGTATTGGACCTGACCTTTGAAATATTGTAACCACTGAATTGCTATCATCCAAGATAAGAAAAAAACTGTCTTAAAGGCTCTATCTTTGTTCAAAATTAAAAAAAAAACTATTCTATGACATTAACTATTTCAAAGCTCTTTGACTATTGCCACCCTACACAAGGTTGTTGGGATGTAGTTCACCAGGTTGAAATTCATGCTTGGGAAGGAAGGAAGGAAGGAAGGAAGGAAGGAAGGAAGGAAGGAAGGAAGGAAGGGGAAGGGAGGGAGGAAGGAAGGAAGGGGAAGGGAAGAAGTAAAGGAAGAAGGAAGGGAGGAAGGGAAGATATTGAGCAAACACAAGCCCCCAAAATATGGTCTGAGGATCCCTCCTTCCCTAGTTTAAGAAGCTGTAAATTTTATAAGCTCTAAATTCAAGAATCAAATAGTACACTTAACTTATAAGTAATTTCAGATTCTTGATTCTAGATGCAGCATTGTAAATACGATGAGAGTGGCTTATATTTCTGCTGAGAAAAACTGGGTTAGATAAACTGAAGACACCCACGTATATCAGTCATGGTCCTGGCATGAACAGACAGCTCACTGCATAGTGAGAGGAACATTTAAGTAACTATTTACCAAACCATGGACAGCATGTAGGGAAGCCACAGTGAGAGTACAGTACAGAGGGCTAGTAGGAATGGAAGACATTTACCATTCCCAGGCCTAAAGGAGCTACAGCAGTTAAAGGAACAAGGAGACAAGGAGAGGAGAGGGCCACCTGACAGCTTGTGACCTTAGGTTAAGGAATGCAACTCTGGAGGCAGCAAGCCACCTCACTCTTAACCCTCCCTCTGATAGGCAGCTGGTTTACCCTGTTGGTGAAAATCAGTATGCAAGGGAAGCAAATGAGCAAGGAAGCCCACTGTTCTGTTCCAAACAAGTGCCACTCAGAAGCACAGAGGAGGGCTCAGCACACAGAATGAAGATCAGGTCTAGAAGGACTCACAGCACAATTCAATACATCACCTTAGTAGTACAGATTAGGTAGGCATGGTATTGCAAACCAAAAATTTATGAAGAAAGAACAATAACAGGGGAAAACACTCAAACTCCTTATTTCATCTATAAGAACTCTTTAGCCCTAGGTCTTAAAATGTAGATAATTGCAAAGATTTTGAGTAGAACATACTCTTAAAATTATACATGCACACATAGATTCAGGAAAGTAGGGTAATCTAGTTAGTATAAACTCAAAAAATTTGATGGGTTATTGGCAGACCAGTAATCTTTGCCGGGTCTTTGTACAAAAGTAGTATGCATGAGGATATCGTAGGAGGTGAGAAGTTTTGGACATGGAAGCACAGGAAGAGATGAGGGTAATAGAGAAATGTCTTTCTTACAGGCTTCTTGGACTTATTTTGAGCTCTGATTAAGTTACTAATTTAAGCACAACACTTAAACATGAAGAAAAATACAGTATCTTTATATTTTCTATGACTATCTGATCTCACACACATGGTCCCAACATGTTAGGTAGCAGAGGAAGAAAAAAAGCTATATTGAATAGTATAATTGTCTTAGTCTATTTGTGCTACCATAATAGAATACCACCTACTGGATAATTTATAAAGAATAGAGGCTTATTTAGCTCACAGCTCTGGAGGCTGGGAAGTCCAAGAGCGTGGTGTCATCTTCTGGTGAGGGCCTTCTTGCTGCATGATAACATGACAGAGGGCATCACGCAGCAAGAAGGCTACAGTGTGCCCCCTAGGATCTCTCTTCCTCTTCCTATAAACCCACCAGTCCCATCATGGGGGCTCTACCCCAATGACCTTATCTAATTTTAATTACCTTGCAAAGGCCCCACCTCCACATACCATCAACAAATGAATTTGGGGACTAGGTTTCTAACACATGAAATTTGGGAGACATATTCAAATCATAGCAATAATCCATAAATCTCTGTCAATCTGTCAATTTGAATTATTTTTAAGTAACTTAGACTTTTTGTATGTAAATGTCCAGCCTGTCTGATTTCTTCCACCACACCCTGCTTTTCTCTAAGATGGCAACTGGGGATAGCAGAAGTGGAGCCCAAGGGGCCTCCTGACAGAGGGAGGAAGGAGACTCCACATGCAGATCTACTCACTGCCCACTAGCGGGAAACTTTGACTGCCTGGTAACTTCGGGCCCCGCAAGTATTAATAACTATACTCAGTTCTCTCACCATGTGGTCAGGGACTACAGTTGTCCCTGCTGACCAGGCCCCAGTGCACCAGCTCCTGTGGGTGCTGAGAAGCCCTGAGATGTGGCTGTGAACCCGACTTGGTTCTTGTCCCAGGAGGTCTGACCCACAACCTTCAGCCCTGGGACCACTTCATCCCTACAGCAATAATCTCCTCTGGTGAACTCCCCATTCAGATTTCGTTATCTTTCCCTGTTCAGTGTCCCACCCTCTCCATCTGGATTAAAGGTACGACCCAAGAAAGATGAACTCAAAGCTTCCTCGCCTGAGCATGCTGTGCCTTTAGTCTAAGGTATTGTCCAGGGACACCTTTGGATAGATGCAACTCCCAATGTCACAAAGGCAGGATTTGGGCCCAGAAAGAAGAGATCAGGATGTATCCATGCCCAGCCTCCCCTACCTTGCTCTCTGCTTATTCTTCCCACAATTGCCAAGACTGGCAAGGGTAACTTTTCTCTACATTATAACCTGAGATCTCCCTATAGAGTAAAATATCTAAGCTATAGTTCTCAAAGTGGGGTCTGAGGAACCCTTTTCAGGAGATCTGCAAGATTAAAATCATCTCATAATACTAACACAGTATTTTCCTTTTCACTCTCATTCACTTACAAGTATACAGTGGCATTTTACAGAAGTTACATGATATGTGCTATCTTAAAACAATAAATGCAGAAGAAGATATGAGAATCCAGCAATCTTCTATTAAGCCCAACATTTGCAAAAATGTTAAGCAGTGCCATTCCTCTAATTTTTTCTGGTTTTACAAAATAGTTTTTTAACGAAAATATGCCATTTATGTTAAGATGTAATGGGTTTATTATTGATATTTTAAGATGAATTTACAGTCTTGTGGCACATAACAAGATTTCAATCAACACAGACTTCATATATGATAGTGGTCCCGTAAGATTTTAATGAAGCTGAAAAGTTTCTATCACCTAGTGACATTGTAGCCACCATAACCTCATAGCACAATGCATTACTCACATGTCTGTGGTGATGCTGGTGTAAACAAACCTAGTGCTCTGCCAGCTGTAGAAAAGTCTAGCACGTACAATTACACACACAGTACATAATACTTGATAGTGACAATAAAAATGTTACCGGTTCATATATTGATTATATTAATACTATACTTTTTATCATTATTTTAGAGTGTACTTCTTCTGCTTACAAAGAAAAAAAGGTAACTGTAAAGCAGCCTAACAACCCCAAGCAGGTTCTCCAGGAGATATCTCAGAAGGCATTGTCACCAGGGGATGACAGATCCATGTGTGCTATTGCCCCCAAAGACCTTCCAATGGGTCAAGTTCCTGACCCCGTGTAGGCCTAGGCTACTGTGTGTGTTTTTGTGTATTAGTTTTTAACAAAAAAGTTTAAAAAGTAAAGAAAAATTTAAAAATTTTAAAAGTAGTAGAAAGCTTATAGAATAAGGATATAAAAAAGAAAATATTTTTGTACAGTAAGCTAAATGTTATTACAAGAGTCAAAAAGTTTAAAAACATTTTGTTTATAAAGTAAAAACTTCACAGTAAGCTAAGGTTAATTTATTATTAAAGAAAAGAAAAATATTTTATAAATTTAGTGTAGCCTAAGTGTACAGTGCTTATAAATTTGACAGTAGTGTACAGTAGCATCCTAGGCCTTGACATTCACTACTCACTCACTCACTGACTTATCCAGAGCAACTTCCAGTCCTGCAAGCTCATAGTAAGTGCCTTGTACAGGTATACAATTTTTTATCTTTTATACCATATTTTTACTGTACCTTTTTCTATGTTTAGATATGCTTAGATACATAAATACTTAACCACTGTGTTACAAATGCCTCTACAGTATCAGTACAGTAATATGCTGTACAGGTCTGTAGCTTAGGAGCAATAGGCTATTCCATATAGCCTAGATGTGTAGTGGGATACGCCATCTAGGTTTGTGTAAGTGCAGTTAATGATGTTCACACACCAGTGAAATTACCTAAAGACACATTTGTCAGAACATAGCCCTGTCGTTAAGCAACATATGACTATATATTTAATCATCTAGTAAACTTCTCAGTTTTAAATTCTTTTAAGTAAATGTCAATAACCCACATAATCAAAAGCTCTTTGGGGTCCTCAATAATTTTTTAAGAGTGAATAAGCATCTTGAGACCAAAAATTTGATATCTGCTGCTCCAGCCTCCAGGCCAACTTCTTAACATATTAAAAGAGTGTTCTTTAGAGACCTCTCCACAAAGCCACAGCCTCAATGCAAAGCTCAAAACTATGAACGCTGCTCTAAGTGTTCCTGTTCCAGGCAGCATCAGGGTTCTCCCTCCAGCAATAAGCCAGCGGTTCACACTTGAAAATAAAGTGTTCAAATGTTGAAGGTAATGTGATTCAAAGGCGGGAATTTTAAAAGTGCCAGTTTGATGTTTACAACATATTGCCTGAGATACTCTCCTATGTGAGAAGTTTAGGAAGACAATAAATCAAGTGTGAGATTCTGGGCTCGGGTGGTGCCACTTGGGGGCCCAAGCAACAGAGAGTTGAGGGGCAGACATTTTTGCCCACATCCCTGCCTCCCCATCTTTGAGGGCTCCAGGTTGCACAGCTGTGGACAGCACAGCAGTTGCACGAGGGCTTCTAGAATGGGGCACTGGGAAGGACTCTTGGTGAAGAAGCTCAACTAGCAGAAGGTGAGAAAAACGTTTCCTGACGCATGGGGCTCCCAGAAGCAATTTACAAGCATGGAAGCTGATGTCCTGGGTCTAACACGTGGCGTCAAGGAGCTATCAAAAGTCAACAGTTAATCTTGATGAACTAACACTTCTACCTGTGGGCTGGTAGAACCCAGAACATACAAATGAATTATATACCTATGATCAAGTACTGGTGTACCATGAGTTATTATATAAATACAACCCACATATTATAGTTTCTGAGCCGGCCAAAAAATTTAAAGACAATTTATTTTTGTAAACATGAAATGACTTTCATTTCAAAAATGTTAAAGTAAAAAATATAATAATTAGAATTAGTATTTTTTGAGTGCTAAGTATTATTCTAAATGCTTACCTAGAGTGAATCCTCATCTAATTGTCTGATAAACCCTTAAATAAAGATATAATTATTATTATATATAGATGTTATCATTAGTATTATCATCCTCATTTTAGACATCAGGAAACTGGAGAAAGATTTGTCCAAGGCCACACAGCTAGGAAGTGTTAATAAAATATACTTTTAAAATTTTTTCTCCTCAAATCTACCTTACCAGTAAAAATCAGGCACACGGTAATGATATACATTTACATTAAGTTTCAGTATATTTGTAATATAAAAGATTCACTTCTCAATTCTCCATCATACCCCACGCCCCTGGTTCACAGACACCCATCTCAAATGGTCCTGAGAAAAGTAATCTGGTTCAATTTGCTAAGGGGGCAGAAATTCCCAATAAGGTTTAGTGATTGCCACAGTTGGAATGTTCTGAAATCAGGGCCATGTTCCTGTCATGGCAAATTAGGTCAGCATGGTGAGACGTGGAACCATGCATAGGATGATGGAATGTAAAAGTACATTATTAACTGATGTCCTCTCTGTTTTATTTTTCCTCGGTGACATTTAACAAATTGAATGTAAATGTTCAGAGACACACAATGCTCTGTTAGATAGTTTAAAAGAAGTAGGAGGAGGAAGGAGTAGCACATAAACTGGCAGGCAATATAATAATAGGATGCTGACTATTGTGAAAATTTCAGAAAATGTTATTTTTCTAAAAATGTCTTTAGATTAGATTATTTTTAGGTAGTCCGGTACTTTTTCTGCTCAAGCTACTGTTTTTAAGTTTGGCAGAACTGATTTTGTAAGCCTCTACATGGGATAGATTTTTAAATATGCAACCTCATAATTGTGTATAGTGGTAATTATATAAAAATTAGTGGAAGTATGAACATCTTAAACCTGACCTAGCCATATTGAACACCAGAATATGGTTAACTTTTATTTTAAATCTCATATACTTCAAACTATAAGTAGAGGCAATATACCTTAATGGCTACACATGGGGGCTCTGGAACTGGATTCTTTAATTGATAGAATTTCTTAACAAATGGAAAGTACTTAGAAAGTGCTTGATACATAGTAGGCACTCAATAAAAGTTAGCTATTAGTATATCTTAGAGATGCTTGACTTTCACCGCTGTTCTAATCTAAATGTCTTGCAGATAAGACTCAAATTAAGCATGACTTCTTTCACCAATGTGAAATGGAAAACAGTTTGGCAGTTCCTCAAATTGTTAAACATAGAGTTACCCTATGACCCAGAAATTCTACTCTTAGGTATATACCCAAAAGAATTGAAAACATATGTCTACATAAAAAACTTGTACACAAATGTTCATAGCATCATTATTTACACTAGCCAAAAAGGTGGAAAGAACCCAAATGTCCCTCAGCTGATGAATGGATAAACAAAATGCCATATATCCATGCCATGAAATAGTTTTCAGCCATAAAAAGGAATGAAATATTGATAAATGCTACAACAGGGATGAAAACATTATACTAAATGAAAGAAACCAGTCAGACACAAAAGGCCACATATTCTATGATTCCATTTATATGAAATGTCCAAAGTAGGTCAATTCATCAAGACAGAGAGTACATCCGTGGTTGCTAGGACCTGGGGGGAGGGAAGGTCGCGAAGTAACTGCTAACAGGTACTGGGCTTCTTTCTGGGGTGATGAAAATGTTCTGGAATTAGATAGTGGTGATGATGGCACAATTCTGTGAATACAGTAAAAAACCCTGACTTGTACACTTTAAAAGGATAGATTGTATGGCATTTAATTATATCCTATTAAAGCTGTTACTGAAAATTATAGAAAAATGCATTCAATTAAAAATATATCTGAGGCACTATTTCTTTACCTCTTCAATTCAGAAAATGAATGGTTTTTAGTGATATACTCTGAGAGTTCCCTTATGTAATTTTGCTTGGGGATAAAGAATTTAAACTTCTGGCAATGTAGACCAACAATGTTGGTTCTCTTCTGGCAGATACACCCTGTGGATAACAGTTATTATTTAATGATGTTTTATATATCATCAAATACTTCTCAGATCAAGCATAGTAAAGAAGAGTAATTAAAAATTAACTAGTATCACCAAAAATTAAGTAATTTTTTTTTCATAGTACTCAAAGCAGAAGTGGACTAATTAGGCCTAAAAAATGAAATATATTCTTACACAATTAGAATGATCACCCAAGAAAATCGGCACAATGTATGGTGGAATGAAGAGAGTACTGATGTTCTAAGCTTTCTAAGTCACCTTTTGAAAAAGTCCATTGGATGGTAACTGATTTACTTCTTAACAGTCTCCAGGTTGTTTCTTTTATGATCACTGAAGCTTGTATGTTCTTAAGGCTTATATAAAGGGAAGATGCACTCAAATACTTGGAAGCTGAAGAATAAGAAGAAAAGGTTTTTAGCTTTACAAATTATAGCACTGCAACAATAGGGAGGGGTTGAAATCTATTATGTGGTGTGGGTGTTTTACTAGATAATTATTACTTAATTCATTACCTTAGCTAACTAACTTTGGATATATTGCTACAGAAGGAGGCTGGAATATTCTGAGGGTAAAGTTCATAAACACCCACAAATGCAGCAAAGCTCTTTAAATTCTCCACATGGATTAGTAGATGGAGAATCATATAGAAGCCAGAGAAGTAATTTTTTCATTTTTGTGTCTATTTCTTTTAGTCTTTTTCCTCATTCAGCTACGGATCAAAGAACACAGTTCTGAACATGATCAGGATGTTCTCTCCCATCCAAATTCTTAAGGGGAAGATAGGCAAATAGCAGAGAAAAAAAATTACTGCCTGCTATAGGGTTCTACTTGAAGAACATAAAGATTTCTCGGTTAAATGTACCAGGTTGTCAAGGTGGTAATTTCATACTAGTTCTGAAATGTTGAAAATATTGAGAAATTTAAAATATAGGTGTTTGGCTGAAAGAATGAGCTGGAATCAGTCCTAAACACTTTTTGGCAGAAAGAATAGGAACTTGATTCTTCAAATCTTGTAATGATGCCAAATATTCTCTAGTCCATTGACTTTTCATTTAAAATGTTCACCTTCCAAGTATAAAAAATAATAATAATTAATTAAAGGTAGTGCAGCAAATGCTGTATATTTTTTCTGAAATTTTAACAGTGATTTCCGTGCCAAGTTGTCTCAACCTTCTTTATGCTGCGAAAATAGAGCTGTATTTTCTATAATCAGTTAAATGAATATATGCTAAGCTAATCATGCTCCTTAGGCCTAAGTAGAGTTTTGAGATTTTTTTGCTTTTGTTTTTCTTAAGTGAAGAATGCTGTCCTTTCCATTTCCTTTTTTGTTTTTTTGGTGTTTGTTTCATTTTGTTTTATTTTTTGAGACAGAGTCTCGCTCTGTTGCCTGGGCTAGAGTGCCATAGCATCAGCCTAGCTCGCATCAACATTAAACTCCTGAGCTCAAGCAATCCTTCTGCCTCAGCCTCCCAAGTAGTTGGGACTACAGGCATGCGCCACCATGCCCGGCTAATTTTTTCTATATATTTTTAGTTGTTCAGTTAATTTCTTTCTATTTCTAGTAGAGATAGGGTCTCACTCTTGCTCAGGCTTGTCTTGAACTCCTGAGCTCAAACGATCCACCCGCCTCGGCCTCCCAGAGTGCCCTTTCTTGTTTTTTGTTTTTCTTTTTCAGATGCACCTGTTAACGTTTTTACCCCCACGTACCAGGCTCAGTTCTATGTCCAAACAATCTTCTTCTAATAATCTTCTATTAGAAGATTCTAATAAACATCTGCTGTCATATTTGATCCCCTAAATAAAAGAATTCTAAGGGACCCACAGGTCTGAAGATCACAAGTTTGTGACTTCAAAAACAAGAAATAGGACACAGATGATCCTGACAGATAAATTCTCCAAATGCAGCTCGCTGGAAGGTGTGGTGCTCGGTGGAAATGGCATGGTCTATGGTCTTTGTATTTAAAAAAAACCTGGAGTCAAATCCTAAGCAACTCCCTGCCCCCAGCCACCAATTTTATGATCTTTTTTGATATTTTATCAGAAGTTAGTTGTCTTCATCAATAAGATGGGAAAAATAATATTTTTGTAAAAAATGTTAGCTTTTTCCCTCCCTTTTTTATGCAAATAGAGGGTTCAACACAATGGACAAAAAAAGAAAACTTGCCCAGCCTTCACTCCTTAATCCCTCAAATGAGCTCTCCAATTTGTTAATGTTGCTGGCCACCTGCTATGCTTGAGCCTTTTGGGCCTGGTTATATGTCCTCATAATCTTCTTAGCATTTTGGGTATTTGTTATTGTAGCCTATCTTCAATTGAAAACTGATTCTTTGAATATTATATTTTTCTCTTTTTACAGTATTATTTTCTTTTTTATAGAAATAATGGCATTATTTTTTCCACTTGTAAAAAGATACAAGAGCTACATATTGTTTGTTTGCTTGGTATTCATTAGCTCCACTTTCTTTCTATGTGATGGCACATTTCATTTTGTTTGATGTTATATACCATGTGCATTTTTTCTGTTATAATTTAAGCTTTGGTAACAATTGTATTAACAACATAATTCTATAAAAATTTAAAAGATCAGTTATGTAAATAAATCTGTATGAATGAAGGGGCAGCTTTCCCATAAGCTCCAACTTTAAAGAGATATACTCAACAAAAAATGTATAGTCCAAAGAGGTGACTGACAAAGTCTAACAAAAGGGCTTAACAAGCTTTTGTGGGTTCAAGAAGGTCTAAGAGGAATAAGTCTACTACATAAGATCTTTGGTAACTGGAAACTCCTCAATTTTGCATATAGCATCATCGTCAAGAGAGGGATATCTACCCTGAAAACAATTATTCGTTATGCTAGAGTTCTGTGAATTCTATGTTTTATATCCTATCCTCAGGCTGACACAGTGCCTTCCACATAGCACTACAGTCTCCAACCCCAGGGCCATGGACTTGTACTGGTCCGTGGCCTGTTAGGAAGCAAGCCACAGAGCTCCATCTCCTCCCCTCAACCCTGTCCATGGAAAAATTGTCTTCCATGAAACTTAGGAAAAGCCGCACTGCAGGAGGTGAGTGACAAGTAAGCAAGCGAACCTTCATCTGTATTCAAGGCCACTCCCCATAGCTCACATCACCACCTGAGCTCTGCCATCCTCCGCCCTCCTACCCCCGTCAGTGGAAAAATTGTTTTCCATGAAACTGGTCCCTGGTGCCAAAAAGGCTGGGGACCACTGACATAGCAGACATTCATTAGAATGGAGAATGAATGAATAAATGGTCAAGGTTAACACTTTCAGTGGTTTTAAAATTTACAAATTTGAGAAAATGTTAAATGTTACAAATACAATTAAAGTTTAGGAAACCAAAGAGGTCTTAGAACAAATATCTCAAAGAAATGACACATCCAAAGAGAAAAAGAGGAAGGGAAGAATTCTAATTGATAGGATAAATATGATTTTAACATCTGAAGATTTTTTGAAAGAAATCATAATATGCACATGTATAATATTAAGCAAGGTAGGCACAGATATAATCAAAATAACCCCACCCATCTCTAATCACACCAGAAATATCTCAGTTCCCATGTCTGATTTCTTATGGCCTCATATTTAAAGTTACATTTTGCTTTATACTCTTCTCCCCATGAAATATAAGAAACTATATCTATAATTTCATGTATTATTGATATTTAGCCCAGTCTTCAATTTACTGAATAAACAAACAGAATGTTAAGTTTCTTTTTTCTAAATAAATCTAATTTTTCCATTTACTCCAAATATATCAAAGATTCATTCCCATAGGAAAAAAGAGAAAAAAGTTCCCAGAGGATTCAGTGGAAATTTCTGATGTGGAAGAAGTTAAAAGATAGCTTCTCCCCTTGACAAAAATCCTGTCCTAAGCCATTAGGAACTTGTAGAACCAGCAGTTCATGCTCAGGTCAACCAGTGCTTTCTTAATGCCATTTTGCATTTCTATTGGCAACAGGCCACTTCATTTTAACATTTGACATACTCCTTCCCTTTTGCCTAGTCCCATAAGTCACAAGACATTTTCCTACGCTGAGAAGTCAATTCTGTTTTCCTCCTTTTTCGCTATATACATAATAAGATACTAGGAGTCAGTCAACGACCTCACGCTTCCATTCTCCACACTGCCACCTAACATGTTGTACGGCTGCCTGAAAACTATAGCTTCAATGTTAAGATGTATAGCTTCAATGTAAGACAAAATAATTCCTATCTTAAAAGTCTTTTCATTAACATTTTCACCATTTGGTTTATTTGTAATGAGAAGAACTAATTAAAATAGAAAACCCAACAAAGTTGTAGCAGGATGATACACATTCAGTATTGGAGCAAACTCTCTTAGGAGATTTCTGTCCTGATGTTCAGTATTTTGGGGATCTCATGCTATGTGTGAGGCATGGTAATTAGTGTCATGAGGAGGATAGTAAGATAGAAGGCATGATCTCTGCCCATGAAATATATAATCTCACCGAGGAAACAAAACCATTGAGAAGTTTTAAAATTGTGTAACACAACTGTATTCTTGGAAGTAGAGGACTAATTAAATGAATGGGGCAGGAAAAAAATATACTAATTCAGAGGAATATAGGATCACACAGGCTGGCCTGAATTTGGAAGGCTTCACAAAGGAGAAGGGACTTGCACTGTGACTTGAGTGATGGATGGGATTTACAGAGGCAGAGAAAAGAGTGCATTCTAGGCCAGCAGGATTGGTTTAAGCAAAAGCATAAAATTAGAAAAGTTCAAGGCAGGTTAGAGCAGAGTGTAGCTGGAGTACAAGGCTGATGAAGTGAATCGTTAGAGCTGTCTGCAAAGGTCGAAGTGATGGTCAAGGTCTTACACTGTCAGAACCAGCCATTTGGATTTCTGTAGGCTGTGGGGAGCCACTGAAGTCTTCTAGTGGGGAAATGACAACACTGAAAGAGTGTTTTATGACCAACTTGTCAGCAATATGAATGATGAATTGGCAAGAAGAGAGAGTGGGTGGATAATTAAAATTGAAAAGCTTCTATAATAGGAAAAAAAGAGAAAGATGGTAAGAAACTCAGCAACAATGGTGGCACTGGTAGAAGGGAGAATCAGAGAAAGAAATGGAATCAGGAGACATGTGGATGTTGTTGCATTTGGTTTTGTTTTTGGCATTCCTGAAGAGGTCATTTGGGAAGACCTGGGGTGACAGGGTCTTACACTGAAAAGAAGGTGGTGGTGAAGCATGGCTTATTTGGTAATACAGGATCTAGTGATAGAGTGAGAACTGGATCTTGGAGTCATGGAACTGCTTGAACGCTGGACAGTGGCACTTGCTGGCCGTGACCTCCTCCATCTTCATGATCTTGACTAAGTGGACCTGGCCACATGTCTTGGTCTGCACAAAGAGGGAGGGGACACAGTGACTGCATTCACCAGATCTGGGCCTTTGGCAAACCTCCTATCAAGTGCCTGCCCAATGACCTGGCACATCCTGTCAGGCACAGGCATTGCCTGGGGACCTCAACTTGGGGCTGACTGAGGGACTGGCTGGCCACAGCCTCTGGCCCCAGCAGGAACTGGCCGCAAGTGGTGTAGAACCTCCAAATTCACTTTGAGGGGCCTGCCACAGCTCCCCAAAGGTGATGGGATTCTTCAAGAGACATTTTGAAGAAAGAATTGACAAACATTATTCACGTTTATCAATCTGGGTGACCAAAGACGAAAGATCTGGGAGACGAAGAAGAACGTCTGTGACACCAAACTTTAGAGCCTGAATGACTAAGACAGTGCCTTACATTTGTGTAGCACACTGCAGTTAATTTGCAAACATGTTCATACTGGAAATAAAGAAATGGAACTTCTTGTAGTAAAATTTTCCCTTTGAAGGATAGTACAAAATGTCCTTTTCAAACACTTTAAGGTGCTGCCAGGTTCATGTCCCCTTGCTCAGCTGTGGAGCACGGCTCCTTAGAGTTTGTCATCCATTCCTCTTTTGACAAAGCAGAGATTGAATTGAGCTGGAAATTAAGACTACAGGGGCCATTTTGGATCACCATGTAAACCCAGAAATCTGGAATTGAAATCTGGAAGATTGTCAGCTGCAGGTACTGGAAAACTCGGGGCAGAGAGAGCCATTTTAGGGAATCTATGGAAACGTGCAAATATAGTAAAAGAAAAAGAAGGGGAAGGAGTGGGATGGAGAATGGGGAGAAGCCCATAATTAGGTATCCAAATTTGGCATAACCCCATAAGTCGAAGAAAAGAACATAGAAGGGGTCGAGTGGAGGGTTCAGGCAGATGAACTAGGACCTGGATGGGTCCCAGGGACTGGCAACACTGTCCAGGTTAATTGGTGGGGTGTGCCATGTAGGGACATCTGTTTAAAAGCAAATAAATTTTGGCAGTCAGTGTGGGGAGGAATGCAAAAGAAAGCATCCTTTAGGTCCAATACCCTATAATGAGTAGTCTCTGGGGGAATGTTATCCAGTAAGGTATAAGGGTTGAGCACCACAGGGTATAGCAGCACCACGATCTCACTGACTGCCCTCAAGTCTTGCACCAATCGGTAGGTGCCGTCCTTTTTCCTGACAGGTAAAATAGGGATAGTACAAGGAATGCAAGTTGAGATAAGTAGACATGAAACTAGGAATTTTTTACAAGGGGCTCAAGACCTGTCCAAGCCTCAGGCCACAAGGGATATTGTTTAACAATATTCCTGTTGCAGTCTGAGATGGACCTTAACTGGCTGGGCTGTTCTGGCACGGCCCAGGGAACCAATGTCCCAAACTAACACAGGGATCTTTGCCTCCCAGTCCTGTTGATCTTGCCCCAAGAATCAGTTAAGAGGCCTAGGAGTCTGGGTTCCTTCTGAGGGTAGAAAGAAACCCGTGCCAGCAGTTTATAAAGCAAGTCACATGCTAGCAGGTTGACAGGACAAGTAGGAACTACCAGAAATGAATGTTAAATTATCACATCCTCCCACAAACAAGGCAAAGGGAAAATAAAGAATTGTCTGGTAGGGATCCCGAAAGACTCTGGTGACCATACAGGGTTGAATGTTTAGTTTTCCAGAGTAGGTGAGGAAGACAGAGTAGGCAGCCCCAGTACCTAGCAGAAAACTTACTGGCCTACCTGCCACCAGGAAGGTGACCCTTGGCTCCAGTTCAGTGATTGTCATCTGACAAGGGCCTGATGGGAGCAGCCTCCCTTATTGTTGTACCATGATCCAGTCCGGGGACCCACTCCTGTCCTGGGATGATACCATAGGACAGAGTGCGGCCTAGTGACCTATTTGATGGCATTGATACCCTGTTGGGGCAGCCTTGGCCCAATGCTCTCCCTGTTGGCAGATGCAGCACTTTTGTGGGGGCTTTGGCTGTTGGTCAGAATGTGGACACCAATGCTGTCATTAACTGGGCATGCCTAGCCTCCTTCCTCCACTCCTTCTCCCAAGCCTGAGACTCAAGCTGAGAAGTTCTGTTATAGAAAACAGAATTAATTAGCGGCAGCCACCATGTCATCCAGGGAGGTGCTAGGGTCCTGGACAATCTCCTGGAGATTTTTCCTAATATCTGGTGCTGCTTGGGTCAAGAATTTAGCTTTTAATATCACTCGTCCCTCACAGGAGTTAAGGTCGAGAGTGGTGTGTCTAAACTAAAGGGCTTATGGACCACTGTTGGCCCAAACTCCCCTGGTGCTTCCACTAAGGGTAGGAGTCGAGCTGCCTTTTCCCCTGGTGGGAGTAGAGTTGGCACCACCTCCCCCTTGTAAGGCCCCTTCCGGTCTCCCTTGGTATGGGGGCAGCTCGGAACAGGTGGGAACCTGAGGAGGATCTCTTAACACCACAGCTTCACTTGGCTCTAAACACCTCTTGCACCACCAAGGGGTTTCCAACAAATATTAACAAAAGAAAGCCTGTATATATGTATTTTGGCCCATTTTCCTTCCCTTTTGCAAAAGAGGTCCAATTGTAAGATGGTGGGGTAATTTAGAGTCCCATGTGGAGGCCACTGTTCTCCACTGTCCAGCTTATACTGTGGCCAGGCGGTTGTGCAGAAGATTAAATGTTTCTTTTTCAGAATGCCTGGATCAAACTTGTCCCAGTTTGAAAGAATGCACCCCAAGCGGTGTTAGGAGGGATTTTTTATGCCTGTGCACCCATCTAGAAAGTAAAGAGGGAAATAAAACAGGGGTGGGGGAGAGACTTTGCCAGCTGGGGTCTGTTAGAGCTGGGTGTCCCCAGGTAACAACCCAGGCCATTCGGGAAAAGTAGCAGTCCGGACGTCTCCTTTCCATTTCGTAGGAGGAGGGCTGTGCATGACCCCTCAAACCTAAGAGCCTCTCATTTTTCTCAAGTGCCAGGACAATGATATCTGTTGCTGTAATGTCCTGGTCCTTTGTAAAGTACTAGCACCAGCGAGTGGGTGGCCAGCCACGATAAGGAAGGCACTTCCTGGGACAGAGCAAAAGATACAGCTTGAAGGTGAAAGAGAAAAGCCCTACAAAACCAGGGGTGAAAGCATTTTTTAGCCTTAACCCGGGAAGGGGCCTAAGCACCCCATCAGATCCAGATCGGAAAGGAAAGTACAGGAGTTACAGAGCAGAGCTCTCTTCCCTAAAGTGAACCAAAATGAAAGACTCCTCCCCTACCACGAGGGGCCGTCCCCAAACTCCTCATCACACACCTGGGGTTTAGCTGAGAACTCAACCATGCAGTCTGAGAAATGGTAAGGGAGGGAAAGCAAAAGCAAGCACCAGCCTCAAGCATTGGCTGCAAGGTGGGAAGATCTGAAGCAAGGGGGTTTTCAGGGAAAAAATGCAAGCTGGCTTACATAGACAGAGTGATCCAAGTCACTGCACCAAAATGTTGGGTAGTATTTGTCTGTTCTCGGTTCTTGGTGTGCTCTTGGCTGAAGAATGACCAGACACACCAAAGTAAGGCAAGCATGAGGTGAGGTTTCTTGAGTAAAGTTAAGATATGTTTACCACAGACAAGGAAGGGACCTCCTGTCGTAACAGGAGTTATATAACCTGAGTCTTACTGCGCATGCGGATCTCTCATGAGCCTCTCTGAAAGCCCATTTGAGGGAGTGAACCACAATGTAGATTTAAGCTAATGACATGATAATTAGCCTTAGGTTGTTCTAGGTCACCTTCCAGCCGCTATTGTGCCTGTGCTGCTTGGCCCTTGGGCTAGGGAATCCTCTGCATTCTTTTGCAATTGGCCTGCTAAGTGCTGAATGGCAGATTGACAGGGCAGCCCCTCTTCTCCCAGGTGTGGTAATTGCTCCAGGCACCCACCTTTGTCCTCAGGAGGGCCAGAGGTCCCTAACTATCTACCTAACACTACTCCTTCAGGGTACCATGAAGGAGTCCTGAAAGAGGACATTCAAGAAGAAAAGCTGATTTTAGGAGTAGATAGCAGGAGAGAAAGGGTACAGTTTCAGATGTGCTTATAAATCTAACATACCATTGGAATTATAGGACAGAAGCTAAGGCAGGTGTTGTAGACGCTGATTTCGTTGTCAGTAAGTAAAGATGACGGTGGAAATTCTCTCACCAGTGAGCATGTGATAACAGAAGACAGACACCCTTGCCAGGAAGGGGAAGAAAACATAGTAGAAGTCGCCCAAGAGTATGCCAGATTTCCGCTGAAGATCCTTTTAAGTGAGCTGAAAAAGGAGGAAAAAAGCTGTGCTTATCCTGAGCTATTTCCTTTATCCTTTGTTAAAAACGCAAAACATATCTATTTTGAGATAAAAGTGGCTTACAAAACAAATTTTATGAAAGTGAATAGCTTCTTTTAATGAAGGCATAAAAGTAAATGTGGGTTAAATTTCATCTGCTGAAAGTTAAATTTTAAATTTTTATTTTGACTATAATCTTTCTACATCTGTTTCCATAAAGATCTTCTAACCAGCCGTGGACCAATCTCTTCTCTCACAGAAGCTAAAGTTCTTTTTCCATGAACCAGATAGTAACAGTAAAGTAGTACAGTCTATGGTCTTAAACATGAAAAAATTTTCAAAACTATCCCAAATAAATATATTTTAATTGAATAATAATGTCTCAATTATGCTATTTATGTACTATTTTAAATTCTTATCATCTGACAGTTAGGAAGAGGTTTGAAGTGTCATTTGATAGGAAGGTTACTCCATTAACAGTACTCAGAGTACGTCCGCTACCTGGAGTGGGGCGAAGGAAATTAGAAAGTATATTTCTTCTACGTATTTTGAGATGGCCGCCATGAGTCTCACAGACAGAAGAAACACTGCAAAACTGTCTTTTGTCGGGGGAAATTAACGTCTGTAGAGAATGCAGCCAGGTCTACCCTTTCTCCATCTAGAAAAGATTAACTGAGAGTCTGACACCTTTAAAGGTCTGGAGAAAAACAAACAAACAAAACCCATTTACCATTTATTCTCTCTGAGGGCTGTTACATGTAAGGTTTCATTTACCATAACAAGATCATTTTTGCTAGCTAGTCAAGCCTCTTCCACTCTCCTTCTCAAACCTGTATTTCTGCTTTCAAGCATCCATTCTTTAAAAACCTCTGCACCTCATTGGGGAGTTGAATCTTCATTCTGAGGGTTCTCATGTATACATGTTAATAAAATAAATTTGTAACTTTTTCCTCTTATTAATCAATCTGCCTCATGTCAGTGATTTTTCAGCAAACCTTTATGGGGACAGGGCCTTTGCTCCCTACAATTTGGTGAACATTTAGGGGGGCCTGGGGTCTTTGATCCTTATAGTTGTCAGGAAAAAAATTAATGAGTTCTAAGTGCCACAAAGTAGGACTTCTTGATACCCACTGCTCAGAACCTAGCACAATGCCGAAAGTGCATATGTATACTTTTTGATCCTGAAATAATACATGCAAAAAACTTTCTAAAACTATTATTACACTTAACCTTAAATCATAGATCTATCTTTAAAAAATAGTTGTTTTCAGCAAGTTACTAAGAGCTATGTGGAACTCAACTTAATCAGATGTAATACTGTTCTGTTACACATACTTCAAGAGAAATATGTCCTATTTTAAATACAACTTTAGCTCAGGGACAGAGCTGAAATTTTGTAAATAATATCAATGAAGTTCCCTGATTTCAGAGGTAAAAGAAGCTGTTTCAACCATAAAATAATCAAAGAGTTAATCTTGTTTCATTCTTACAGGAGTAAAACCCACTGGCAACCTTTAACTATGTTAATTTTCAAACTTTCAAGTCCTTCCTCAAACCACAAAGCCAGCAAACTAAAGGTAACCAAAGGGGCTGTTTGGTAAAGACAGAAATGAACTATGCCTTTTGAAGTGTTTCCAGGGAAATGTGTTTGGAATATTTAAGTCCCAAGTGAGTTACAAAGGTTATTCATTCACAAGTGAGATAAATTCATAGCTGTCAAATTGTCTGGATTCTCTGTGTGATCACCAGGGCTTCAAATCATTTATTTTTTTTTTCCTAGCAAAAGTTCAATATTTCCACAGCTTCAAATTTGATCGTACTTTATAATTTGGAAATAAAGAATTGCTTCTCTTCCTCACCTGCTCACTGAAGCAATAAAAATCCATGAGTATATTAAAGCAGTTTTTCCTCTTCCATTGTATTTTATTTCTTTTAGGAAAGCCAAATGTTTCTGAATTGGATGTTTCTCCAATTTAGAACTATGAACGATTTAGAACAATTATGAACTAACTGGATATAATTAACATAGTGTCTGGTCTTACCAAACAGATGGGGTGTAGGGACTATTGCAAATATAAATTTTACAGGGTTTTATATTCAGCTATACTGTCTGGAATAATTAAAAACAAAATTGTTCAAAAGTCCCTCTTAAATAAGTTTTTACCTTTTTCTTTCTCTTTTAAGGACTATCAGAGGTAGTTCAGAAAGAAAGGAGGAACTTTATTTTAATTGCTTGGTAAAACTTAAGTCAAGAGTTAAGAGGAGAGTGAGAATCCTCCAGAAAGATAATAAAGGTAGGGAAGAGGTAATTCTTAACAGAATACTTCACCAGAGACAGAAACGAGCTGTGGCCACTGGCCTGGTTAACTTTAGATTCCTGTTAGCCCCAAATATAAAGGAGAGGCAATGGCTCCAGAAGCAGTACCCTCTGCTCTGAGGTCCCTGCTCTGAGAAGGGACTTCAGGGTGCTCTGACCCAGGGTGATAAAGCCACACACTTAAGTATATACCTGCATGGGAAATCAAGCCAAAGCAAGAAGCTCATACATAACTGCTCTGTAAATCCAGATAATTCTGACTCTAGTGAGAAAAAGGAATCATTAGTACTCACAAAACCTTATTGATGACCTACTAAGTACAGAGCAGAGGTAGATGTGATTCCTGCCTTCAAGTGGGGAGCCAGAGCATGTACAAAAAAGGCTAAGTTACAGTGCACATCAGCAAACGTGAAGTAAGCGGCTGCTTACTGGAGTATCAATAATTGCTGGAGGAATTTGGAACTGGAGCTGAAGGAAGGAGAGCACTGAGGTAAGTGGAGAGGAAGGGAGGGAATCGTAGGCGAAGGAAAAGAGTCCATGAAGTTGTGCAGGTTGGGTTTGGGAAACTACGAATAAACCAGTTAAGTTCCAGCAGATGATCCATGTAGAAGAAGAAGGGGAAAGAAGGTTGGGAAGTAGATAAGAGCTAAATGAAAGACAAGTTAAAGAGTTTGGGGGATTGGGCAAAGCTCCTGAAAGAGTTTTTCAGGAAGGTATTGTATGTGAAGCTGTATTTTAAAAACTATTGCTCTGGATTGATGTCCAGGGTGAAGAGGAAAGAGATTATAGCAAGGGCAACACATTAGATGTGAAATGATAATGATTTAGAGTGGAGGTAAACTGTGAGAATAAGAAGGAGGCAATGAACAGCTAGAGTTTATCAAGTGTTTACTGAGTGTCAGACACATGGCTAAGCGCTGTACGATGCATGAATGCCAAAGGGAAAACTTAAGACTCACAAAAGGTAACAGATAAAATCTAGTCAGGGACCACTTTATGGACAATAACACATTCTGCATACAAGAGGGATAACTTACTTCATTGAAGCATGATGGAACATTCATCCAGATAAATCCAACATTCAGTTAGAGATTCAGGTAAAAATTCAGATTATATTAAATTTTCCTTCAGATATATATATATATATTAGATATGCCAGAGATATATAACCTTATATATTTTATATATATATATAAAAGATTTTGACCTGTAAAACAATTTACACAAGATTTTTAAAAGATCAAATATTGTTTTTGACCTATTTTCTAATACTAGCCAACTTTAATTAATTCAGGTGTGTCACACTTCACTAATATGTATGTTCTTTAATTGTTTATAAATCAAATGGCATTTTCATGATCTAAGGAAGATGTCTTTTAAGAGATCCTACTGAGAATCACTCTGTAAACTGCAAGAACTTTTTGTGACATGACTTTACTCATTTTCAGAAATTAAAGTTTTACAGTAAGGAAAGAACATCTGTACAGTCTCATAAGTTCTTTGCTCAAAAAATTGAATGAATCTGAGTCCAAAGAAAAATGAAAAACAAAAAAAAAAGAAAGAAATGTGGGCAACTTGAGTTTGGTTGATGTAATAGCCTAAAGTAGGTAGAAACAGTATCTATCTGATGGCAAGATCACATCTAAAGAGCAGCTTTTAATGTGTAGTTCAAGGATATCATAAGATGTTAGAAAAACACAATTAACTTTAATGTTTTTCAGAAAATGGAATGATAATCACTGAATCCAATTTTAAAATATTAATATAATTATGAAAAATGATACAATTATGTACATAGGACTAAGAAATACCCAAACTGGGCATAGTGTGAGATGCAGCAGACCTGAAGAGTGAAAATGGACAGTAAATGACTTATTACTAAAGGAATATGAGGCATGACATAAGTAGAATCGATCATTTTAGAGAGAATATCAAGGGAGAAAGAAAATCTTGGGGAAAATTATTAATCATTGCAATAAAAAATTCAAAATAATCATTTTTCTCCAGACTAATTGCATTTCTTATAATTCTAATGTACTAAATGTCTGAAGTTTACCTACCTGTTTTGCAGGGTGGGAGCTGGTTTAAGCACCTGTGCTTAGTTGTCAGGCTTCCTGGGTTAGGATCTCAACTCAGCTACTAACTAACCAGGGGACTTCTTCTTAAACTTCCTTAAACCCTATTTCCTTTGCATCAAAAATTGCAGATAAGGGGAAAAAAAACCTATAGGTGTGTTGCAAGGATCTTAAAAGATAATGCATTTAAGTGCTTAGTGCAAAATTGGGCATAAAATAAGAATTCAATAAATATAAGTTATTATTAAGTATAGAAATAGTTAATAAATATTGCTAGTTTCCTATGAAATTATCTTTCAGGAACAAATTTGCTCCTTTTCAGTGAATCTTTACTTGATTTAACACACCCCATCCACTATCATAAAAGGATTTGAAAAAGCTTACAATTAAAGATACGTGTCCAATACTATCATAAAAATATAGATAAAAAATTTTAATCTACAATGTAGGAAATAGAAGTGAATATGTTTACTATATTTGGATCTTTTCTGTGTTTCCTGGCTATAAGAAAAGGAACTGAAAACATTCAGTTGTACAAATCATATTTTTGAAGATAGTCCTTCAGGAAGAACAATAAAAATGGTAATATATTTAGATAGCACTTTCCAAAATATTTCTACCTACAAAGTTTTATTTGTTTCTTCCAAAAATCTTGTGAGTACTCCTGACCAGCTATGATACCCGATTTCATATATGAGAAAATTAAGAATAAGAAAGGTCACACAGCTAAGAAGAAACAGAGCTAAGACTTAAATCCAAGTTCGGAGAAAAGCGCACACACAAATATTAACTTAGTTCTGAGCTCCCAGCAAGTAAAGACAAAAATGATGTGGGGCGGGGGGAAGGGAGAAGGAACAGGGGACATGCCTCCTGTCATCTGATAAAATATCTAATAAAAGGAAGCATGCCTTGGGCCAGTAGATACAAGCTTTTACCTTCCACTAAAACTAAGAGAAATTACTGATACAGATATTTATTCAAGGGGATTTCAACCACAAAATGAACTGTGGTTTTAGTAGAAGTCTTAAACAAAATGCAGACATGTTCTTTATATGTCTCTTTATTACATAGCCTGAGAGAGTAATTTTAAATTGTTTCTGTGGAGGAATTACTTTTAACCAGCAGATGGTTGAAGTAATACTTTCTAGGGAAATGATATTCTTTCAAGAAAGATTTCTTGAACACTTACTATGTGCCAATATCTATGCTAGATAGTGAGTACACAGAGATGAAAGTTATGATTCCTGCCCTCTAAGGTCTAACAGTGCAGTGGAGAGATTCAGTTGTGATGAAACATTCTCCTGGTCATGGGGGTTTGTGTAAAGACAGCAGCAGTACTGAATGACAGAGCAGCTAGAACTAAGTACAGGATGGCCTTGGGGATCCAGGGACTTGAAACTTCAGAAGACATTTGCCAAGTGAACAAGAGCAGAGTGGGTCTTGCAAACAGAAGAAAGGCATGTGCCAGGGTGCAGAGGCATGGGGTGCCAGAGGTGCAAGGGCTCTGCAGAGACTCATCTGTCCAGGGTTTCTGGAGCTTTAATAAGATACAAAGGGACATGGTGAGAGAGAGGTTGAAGCAAGACACAGTGGCCAGACGGGGCTGCTTATGCCCTGTGACGAGTGTAGAATTTGCCGTTCGAGCAAAGGGAAGTCACTGATGTCTACTGAGCCAGGAGTGAGCATGATCTGATGAGGACAGGAATGAGGACCCCAAGGATTAGGTCACAGGATGACCGGTCTGCCAATTTATTAAATTCTCTCATTTGACCAGTTTGCCAAAATCATTTTCCTTATATCTGTTTATAAAGTTTACAGAAGTCTATGAATTGCTAATAGGTTTGTTTTCATGTTGACTTTCTAGCAGCGTATTAGAGATTTAATGTGCAGTTTGCTCCTGTTGCTGGGACACAAGCAAATGAGGAGTTGGGATAGAAAGAATAGCCCTTTTCCCCGAAGAGAGAGCAGGGCAGTGGGCACACAGCCCAGCCTGGATGCCAGTCCTGGAGAGGAAGTTTCCTGAGAAGTAGGGACAGGGGGAGGGTGGGCTTGAAGAGAACACCGAGAGACCAGGGGACAGAGAGAGGGGTTATCCAGTAGAGAGGGCACGAGGGAGAAGAAATTGGGAAAATGGAGGATCAGAGAACATTGCTAGAACCAACAAAGGAAAGAAAGTGGGGAGACAGGATGGGTGGGGGGATATCTGAGGGATACGGTGACCCACAGCCCCCCCGGGACCTACAATCTATACCAGACAATTGATGTCGACAACTTAGTGGCAAATACAATATTTGGCAAATCAGACTTTCATGAATTTTATTTCCAGCAAGTTGAATTTTGGCTAATCGATTTTTTTTTCCAAGTGGCCAGGTTCCAGTATAGAATACTCAAGAACAGGAGATTTCTAGGACTATAGATGGAAAGGGGATGTCGAGTCACAGAAGGAATTTTTTTTTCAAATAGGAAACTTGAATAAATTCATAGGTGGAATAATTTTATATAGCAAGGTGTTTCAGTTACTATTGCCACTAGGTTTGCTTCCCCCAAATCTAATGGCTTAACAAGTGATAACATTTATTTTGTTTGCAAATCTATAATTTGGCCAGGACATGTCAGGGACAGCTCATCCCTGCTCTACCTAGGATAGAGTTGGAATGGCTCAAAGGCTAGGGACAAAAATCAACTGAAGATTCACTTACTCACATGTATGGCAGTGTTTGCTGGCTCTTGTCCAAGGGTCTCAGTTCTTCTCCACATGGTTCTGTCCATGTGACCTCTCAGCATGGGCTAGAGGACTTCTTCTAGTGTGGTAGATGCTTTGAAAGACAAACATCTCAATAGCAAGAACCAGGAGGAAGCTGAATACAAACCTTTCTAACCTAGCCTGAGCACCCATACAATGTCACTTCTACTGTATACACAGGACCATCCAGATTCAAGAATAGGGAACAAAGACCCCATCTTTTAATGGAAGAGCATCAGTATCACATTATAAAAAGAATACAAAGATTTGGGATGTATATATATATATATATATATATACACACACATGCAGCCATATTAGAAAAATACAATCCGCCACCCACACCAACCGAGGTAGCATAAAAATAATTAGGTCCAGAGCACATAGATAAAATAGCCTTGCATAGACAAGAGAATAGCTTTTCTGTTAGGGAAAGACCAGACCAGGAATTCTGTTGATTGTGAGCTGCTGTAAAGAGAACAAGGAGAAATAAGAGAACTATGCAAGCCGGCTTGGGCTTTTTCCCCACCATCCAAGTTTGAGATGGTACCTTGGTCCTGCAAATTCCTCTTTACCCCAAAGTCAAGTTCACAGATCTATAATTTGTTGCCTCTTGATGAAAGTTTTAATCACACTTTAAAATATTAGACCCTGAAGTCTTCCTTTTTATACTATGATTATTAACCGATATAAAGACCCAGCATAGGTATTTGGAATATCTAATTTTCACCATATATACACTCTTCTTAGGGAAGAAACAGGAAGAAGTAAGAAATGAAGTCAAGAAGAACAGATAATGCAATAAAGTTTCATTTTAATTATAGTCTGCCCTGGTCTTTCTCCAGCATCTGCAGTTATCACTATTTGTTATAGTCTCTGAGGTGTGAAAAGCTTGCCACATCTTTCCAAAGATGAAGACAAACCATCCTTAAATAATTGCATATTTAATAATGCCTAGTGCTTACCACTAAAGTAATAGTGGAATTTACAAATTGCTCACAAGTAGTAACACTGATCTAATTTTCTTTTCCTTTAATTTCTAAAGTTCTCACCTTAGAAATTATAAAGAATGTTTTCTAGGTTTAATGATATCTGGAACATCTCATTTATTTCCGAGGTATTAGAGTCAGTATCTATTTATTTCTTTACCCCTGGGTCCGGAGAAAATTAAATGTTGGAAAAAAATGTAGATGGAATAAGAGAAATATTATTTTCCATATCCAATAAGCTTGGAGAGAAGTAAGAACAACCTTTTCTTAACCTGTTATGGAAGGTCGAAGCAAGTAGCTGTGTTAATGGGCAAATCGTTGAACTTTTCGGAAAGGTTTAAAAGCACAGAGGTTGGGAGGTTTGAACTTCTGGAAGCCATACAGATCTGCTGGCAGAATTTCTGAGGGGAGTGTGAATGTTAAAAGGGGAATTATGTATGGTGACAAGCAGAGCACTTAAAGGGAGCTCTAAGGTTTTCTGCAATATTTGGCTACTAGAACACCTAGGAAAATTCTGGATGTGATTCTTTTTCATCCTAAAAGGAAAGTTTATTCTACACCAAAAAGAAAAAAAAAGATTAGCAAAATCATTATATCATCTACAAATCTGCTGTGGCTCTATCAACCCCTTTTTTCCTCCTGTTACATCAGAGAAAATGTATTTTCCACTACCAGAGTTTAATCCCTCTGAGTGAGTTTCAGATCCCTTCCCTTCTCATCTTAGAAGACTTTATTCTTCAATTACCCCCCTTTCTTGTATTTTCAACTTCTCCATCTAGACCAAGCTACCCTTACCAGGACACCAGTGGATTCTAGAGGCCTCACATCTTTAAAAATGTCATTCTCCTTTGACCTCATATTCCCCTACATCTCCTTCCAGTTGCCACTCCTTTTCTCTGCTTCCTATCATAATCAAACTTATTTAAAAACTTGCCTTCAACCCCTGCACCAAAATTCTCACCTCCTATCCACTCTTCAAACTCTCTGATGGTACATTGATCTTTAAAATGACACTGAAATTAATTTTGTCAAGGAGAGCAACAACCTCCATGGTGCAAATCTAATCAGTCACATCCTTCTTGAATGCTCAACAGCAGTCAACAGAGTTGGTCCTTAAACCTCTTTAGAGCACAGCCACGATTACTTCCTAGTGTCTTTAGTCAGCTTCTCCTCCTCCCCTGACCTCCAAAAGTCAAAGTTCTTTTAAGCACTTTGTCGGGCCTCTTCCTTCGTGTTCTCTTTTAGGTGATTGAGATCTGCAGTACTATCTTTCTGTCAACCACATCTAAAACTTCTATTTCCAGCTGAGACCATTCTGCAGAACCCAAAACTCATACATCCAATGGCCTATTTGATATCTCTACTTCTCCAATTGCATGTCTCATAAGCAATCTAAATTTAATGTGCTCCAAACTGAAATTCCATACATTCCCCTGCCTCCAAAATGTTTCTCTCTTAGTCTTTCCTCTCTCAGGAAATGGTACTCTGATCTATCCAGTTTCCTTAAACAAATGCTTGACATTTCCCTCACTCTCAAACCCACATCTAATCTACACCCAAGCCCTGTCTCTTCCATTGAAAAACATATCTTGAATCACTCTGCTGCTCTGGATCCTCTTTTCTCACTGAAAAAAAAATCACAGAAAATGTTGAATACATTTTATTCTCTTCTTTTTCCTATGTACCTTGAATTCCTTGGGAGGAAATCTAGTGCATTTTAAATAAATTTTTTAAATGAATGAATTTAATGAAACACATTGTTCTTGAAGTTTTGGTTATCAGTGCTTTCTATATGGAGAACTGGTTTGTTTGGCTCTTCAAACCCCAAAGCTTCTTGTTGAAAGGAAGATATATTTTTCTCATAAAACTCCTAGAGATTTGTGTCAGAAATGAAGAAATGATTTAAGTTTTTTAAAGTTCCTTATATGATGTTTCCAAAGAATAAATTTAGTTTTTAGTTCAAATGGTGTTTGTCTCTCACTCTATACAACATGAAGGTTATATATTAATATTACCCTTTACCTCTGAAACCTTCTGATGGATATAATTAAGGGTCATTCACTTGGCCCAAAGTAAAAGCAAGCCCTACAGGTCAAATTCAGTTAATTTCTTCCCCTATGAATGTCCAGGAGATTTTCAGTCAAGAAAGGAAGGAAGGAGGGAAGGAAGGAAGGAAGGAAGGAAGGAAGGAAGGAAGGAAGGAAGGAAGGAAGGAAGGAAGGAAAGAAGGAAGGAAGGAAGATAAAAATGAAGAAAAGAAGAGTGAATAAAGAAAAAAAAAATAGTTGTATCTAATTAGCTAACACTCCAAAGCTGATACAATTGAATGGCTTGTCAGGAAGGAATTTGAAAGGTGGGATTTAAAAAGGAAAAGCTAAGTTCATCTGCCACCATTAGGCACCTGAAATGAAAAAGAAAGATTTCACTAATTTATTCAAGTCAAAAAATAAGGATGGCATTCTGCTTCCAAAGCACCATTGTGCTATGAACTGTGCAATTCAAGTTCATTGCATGATGTATTAATAGAAGTGATCAAGCTGAATTTTCTTCGTTGTATGCCCTTAATCATAAAGACTTTGTGTGCTTTTGAAAGAAGAGGAGTTTGGAATAGCATGAGCATGGAGACTTCTTTTATTTTAATGCATTCAGATGACTCAGTCATAGAAACTTGTTGAAGATATTTATTGAGCTGCTACCTCAGATGAAGGACTTTTTGGAATTAATAGGCTCTGAGAGACCCAACTTGTCAGACCCCCAGTGGCTCAGAAGATTGTACATCTTTGTGAATATGACAAGGCATCCAAACACCCTGAACCTGAGACTGCAGGAGAACAAGGAGCATTGCTAATTTTTTCAAAATACGAGTATGCAGACTCCATGTGGACATGTGGACTGAGCAGATGGCAGCTGGGGATGGTACTCACTTCCCATCCCTGAACATTCAGAGCTCAATATATTCAAAAATTTTGAAGAATTGCAGAATTAATTGATGGAAATAACACCATAATTTTAGAAGAGATTCATAGAGTTTAATAAATACAGGTCATGCTAATGTCTGTGTCTGTCTTTTAGAGGCAATATCCAGATGCATCCAAGCTAGCAAATGTCTGCTATAGCAGCAGCATCCAAACTCACAAGAAAAAGATGGTGTGGATTGTGCCCACCTAGAAGATAAAATATCCCTGGAAATGTAACTTAATTGATATTTAAATCTATTTGGTCAAACTCTTTGAAATTTTTGATTCTATCTTGCTCTGAAAGTATATTTCTTGCTGTAGTGAATTCTCCTACTGCCCTGGCCAGAGTCCCTTGAGTAGGACTGGTGTGTTCATCCCCTAGCTGGTGTTATTGTTGACCATTCAAATGTAACTAAAACCTTTTCCAGGTAACTGCCCTCAGTCAACCAAGAGCTGCCTAACCTGGGAGGTTATGCTCTACCCCCATTCCTGGGGACAGATCACAGCCAATGACTTCCGCTGGGGAAAGATGTTTTCAAGGACCAACTTGATGTGGCAATTCATGCCCCACACAATTCCCCATGGGATAGGCTAAAGCTAGGCTCCATCTGAAACTGCATTATAGTTTAAGTATCTTCCACTGCCTATTGTGTTTCTCCAACTCTTTTTCTCCTAAAAAAATAAAATATATATATTTATATATATATATATATTTCCACCAGCATCTCTGCCTAAGGACATGCTTCTAGGAAATATGAGCTAAAACAGATGGTACTAGGAGTGGTCCTAGGAAGCAGACCATAAGGTTAAGATTTTGGAAATGAATTACTTGCCAGCCAGCTAGATGAGGGCTCTATTATTGGTGGTACTCAGAGTATTGACATCCCTGGCATGTTGTAAATAAATTATACCTGTGATTAACTGAGATAGGACATAGGCAAAAGTAGAAACACTGGCTCATGCAACATTGCTGGCATTTGGGAGAAACAAGGGAAACAGTAATTACAAGGGCTATAGACTTAGAGGGCTGTTGCTATAGATGCTTTAAACAAAAGAAAAGGGCAGGATCAGGGCAATCAATTGCCAATTCAAAGCAAACTTTAAAAGTCAGAGGACCTCTTTAGCAACATGTAAAGAAGCATTAACATTCTGTAGAGAGACATCCAGTGCCAGATTAAATCCACTCACTGCTAAAGTGTTGTTTAAAGTTACCTAGACCATCTGGACAATCTACAGAATATCACACTAGCTTACTCTACTAATGACATCCTATTATTTACACCCATGAACAAAAAGTGGCAAGTACTTTAGATGCCTTGGCAAAAACATATGCACTCCAGATAGTGGGAAATAAACACTACATCATTCAGAAGCCTGATTGATTGATGAAATTTTTAGATGTTTGGTGATCTGAGGCATGCCAAAACACTTTTTCCCTAAAGTAAAGGGCAGAGTTATTGCATGTTGTACTTCATACCTTAATAAAGATACACAACACTTGGTAGGCATCATTAGACTTTGGGGAGGTAGCATATCCACACTTTAGATCAATGTTCTGACCCCACTATGGGGTGATATGGAAGGCTGCTACCTTTTGAGTGGGATCCAAATCAAGAAAAGAGTATTAAAGCCAATTCAGGCTGTGAATTGAAGCTTTACAAGAAGCTTTACAACTTAGGTTACATGACCCAGCAGACTCCATGATACTAGTAGAATCTGTACTAGGAAAAAGTACCATGTGGTGTCTCCACCAAGCCCCCAAAATAGGTTCATATGAAGATTCCTGGGGTTCTAAAGCAATATCAAGCCATTTTCAGCAGAGAGCTATACATCATTTGTAAAACAATTCTTGCCATACTACTAGACCTTCATAAATAAAGAGCATCTGACTACAAGACATCAATAACCAAGTAGCTATAACTACCCAAAATAAGCTGCATATATCAAACACACAAAGTTGTATGGCTGGGTGGGCTGAGAAGCGCCAGCATCAGGCTCAAGCAGATTCAGAGGGCTTCACAGGGAGATACACAGATGCTCATGTCATTCACCATTGAGACTGATGCCACTTGTAGAGATCACAGCTATTGTCTCATGGGGTGTTTCTACAATAGCTGACAGAGGAAGAAAAAACCCAAACTTGGTTCACATCTGAGTCAGCTCAGTATATGGGTGCATTCCTAAAATGTATTGCTGCTACAAAGGGCTCTGAAAGATATTCGTGAGGGGAAATTCTCCCAGTGGACAAAATTTCAAGTGTGCACCCAATCTACTTTGTGTGGAGAGAAAGGTGGCCCAAGATAAGGATGTACATAAACTCATGGGCAATGGTGAATGGCTTGATTGGCTCATTGGAGACCTAGAAGGAACAAGATGAAATATTTGGGACAAGGAGGTCTGGGGAAGAGTCATTTGGAACAATTTAGGTTAGCAGTGGACTTCTCAGCAGAAACCTTACAAGCCAGGAGAAAGTGATATATTCAAAGTGCTGAAGAAAAAAAACTGTCAACTAAGAATGCTTTATCTGGAAAAGTTGTCCTTCAGAAATGAAGATAAGAAAAACATTTTCCCAGACAAATAAAAGCTGAGGGAGTTCATCATCACCAGACCTGTCTAATCAAAAAAATGCTAAAAAGAATTCTTAAAGCTGAAAAAAAATACTAATTAGTAATACAAAAACATACAAAAGTATAAAATTCACTGGTAAAAAAAGTACACAGTCAAATTTAGAATATTTTTATACCATAATGGTAGCATATAAGACACAAGACACTTTTATCTTTAATATGAAGGTTGAAAGGCAAAACTATTAAAAATAATAATAGCTAAAATAATTTGTTAAGAACTACACAATACAACAAAATGTAAATTATGCCATCAAAAACATAAAATATGAGGGACAGGGTGAAGTAAAAGTGTAGAGGTTTTTTTATTTTTTTTTTGAATCAGAGTCTCACTCTGTTGCCTAGGCCAGAGTGCCGTGGCATCAACCTAGCTCACAGCAACCTCAAACTCCTGGGTTCAACTGATCCTACTGCCTCAGCTTCCCGAGTAGCTGGGACTACAGGCATGTGCCACCATGCCCAGCTAATTTTTTCTATATATTTTTAGTTGGCCAATTAATTTCTTGCTATTTTTAGTAGAGACAGGGTCTCACTCTTGCTCAGGCTGGTTTCGAACTCCTGACCTTGAGCAATTCGCCTGCCTCGGCCTCCCAGAGTGCTAGGATTACAGGCATGAGCCACCACGCCCAGCCTAGAGGTTTTTTTTAATGTGATCAAAGTTAAGTTGTTATAACTTAAAATAGCTATAAAATGTTTTATGAAAGCTTCACATTAACCACAAAGCAAAAACTTATAGTAGATACACAAAAGATAAAAAGTAAGCAATCAAAGTATACCACCATAGAAAATTGCCTAATCACAAAGGAAGAAAGCAAGCAAGAAAGAAAGAAACAAAGGATCTACAAAACAACCAGAAAACAATTAACAAAATGGCAGTAGTTAAGTCCATACCTATCAATAATTACCTTGAATGTAAATGGATTAATTTCTCCAATGAAAAGACATAGAGTGGCTGAATGGATAAAATAAAAACAAACTCCAACTATATGCTGCCTACAAGAGAGTCATTTCACCTTCAAGGACATAAACAGATTGAAAGTGAAAAAATTCCATGAAAATGGAAGCCAAAGAAAAAAGGAATAGCTGTACTTATTTTAGATAAAATAGACTTTAAGTCAAAAACTGTAAAAGAAGACAAAGAAGGTCATTATATAATGATAAAGGGATCAATTCAGCAAAAGGAAACACAATTGTAAATATATGTGTACCCAACATCAGAGCACCTGAATATATAAAGCAAACATTAATAGCTCTGAAGAGAGAGATAGACTGCAATACAATAATAGTAGGGGAATTCAATACTCCACTTTCAGCAATGAACAGATCATCTGGACAGAAAATCAATAAGGAAACATTGGACTTGAGCTACACTTTAGACTAAATAGACCTAACAGACATATACAGAACATTTCATCCAACAGCAGCAGAATACACATTCTTCTTAAGTGCACACATGTTAGGTTGCAAAACAAGTCTTTACAAATTTAAGAAAATTGAAATTATGTTGTGTCTTCTCTGATTCCAATGGCATGAAATTAAAAATCATTAATAGGAAAAATTAAGGAAAATTCATAAGAGTGGAAATCAAACAACATACTACTAAACAACCAGTGGGTAGGAATTAAAAGGGAAACTTAAAAATATCTTGATGTAAACACAACATACCAAACCTTATAAGATATAGCAAAAGCAGTTCTAACAGGGAAGTTTATAGCTATAAATGCCTACATCAAAAAAGAAGAAAGAGAAAATAAACAACTTAATGTTACACTTAAGCAACTAGAAAAAAAAAAGAAGAAACTAAGCCATAGTTAATAGAAAGGGAAAAAATAATAAAGATCAGAGTAGAAATAAATGAAATAGAGACTAGAAAACAATAGAAAAGATCAATGAAACTAAGAGGGCTTATTTCTTTTTGCAAATATAAACAAAATCAGCAAACTTCTAACTAGATTGACTAAGAAAAAAATAGAGAAAGCTCAAAGAAATAAAATCAGAAATGAAAAAGGAGACATTACAACTGACACCACAGAAATATAAAGGATCATAAGACAACAGTATGAACAATTATATGCCAACAAATTGGATAACCTGAAAGGATTGGATACATTTCTAGATGCACACAACCTACCAAGACTGAATCATGAAGAAATAAAAAATATGAACAGACCAATAATGAGTGAAGAGATTGAGTCAGTAATGGAAACTCTCCCATCAAATTAAATCTCAGGACCTGATGATGGCTTCACTGCCAAATTCTACCAAACATTGAAATAACTGATGTCAATCCTCCTCAAACTCTTCCAAGAAATTGAAGACGAGGAAATACTTCCAAACTAACTTTATGAGGCCAGCATTACCTTGATACCAAAGCAGACAACAACAAGAAAAGAAAATTACAGGCAAATATCCCTGATGATCATGGATGCAAAAATCCTCAACAAAATACTAAAAGAATATTAAAATACAAAACATGTTAAAAGGCTCAGTCATGGCCGGGTGCGGTGGCTCACGCCTGTAATCCTAGCACTCTGGGAGGCCGAGGCGGGCGGATCGCTCAAGGTCAGGAGTTCGAGACCAGCCTGAGCGAGACCCCATCTCTACTAAAAATAGAAAGAAATTAATTGACCAGCTAAAAATATATACAGAAAAAATTAGCTGGGCATGGTGGCGCATGCCTGTAGTCCCAGCTACTTGGGAGGCTGAGGCAGGAGGATCGCTTTAGCCCAGGAGACTGAGGGTGCTGTGAGCTAGGCTGATGCCATGGCACTCACTCTAGCCTGGGCAACAAAGTGAGACTCTGTCTCAAAAAAAAAAAAAAAAGGCTCAGTCATGATCAAGTGGGATTTATCCCTGGGATGGTTATGCAAATCAATGTGATACATCACATTAACAAAATGAAGGACAAAGTGATTATCCCATGATTATTTCAATAGATACAGAAAAGGCATTTAACAGCATTGAAAATCCATTTATGAAAAAAAACCTCTCAAGTTAGTTATAAGGAATGTGCCTCAAAACAATAACTGCCGTATAAGCCCATCACTAACATCATACTGAAAGCTAAAAAGTTGAAAGCTTCTCCCCTAGGATCAAGAACAAAACAAGGATGCCCATTCTCACCACTTCTAGTCAACATAGTACTGGAAGAAATAGCCAAAGCAAGAGAAAGAAATAAAAGGTATTCAAATCAGAAAGGAAGAAGTTAAATTGTCTCTAATAGTAGAAAATTAGTAGCATTTCTATATACTACAATAAACTATCTGAAAAAGAAATCAAGAAAACAACCCCATTAGCAACAGCTACAAAAAATAAGATAAAATATTTAAGTTTTATAATACTAAATTTAATCAATAAAGTGAAAGACATATACACTTAAACTATAAAACATTGATGAAAGAAATTAAAGAAGACACAAATAAATGGAAAGATATCCTGTGCTCATGGATTGGAAAAATTAATAGTGTTAAAATGTCCATACTAACCAAAGTAATCTATAGATTCAATGCAATCATTATTAAAATTCCAATGACATGTTTCTTAGAAATAGAAAAAACAATCCTAAAATTTGTATGGAACTGTAAAAGATTCCGAATAGCCAAAGCAATCTTGAGCAAGAGGAACAAAGCCAGAGTCATCATACTATCTGATTTCAAAATCTACTACAAGGCTCTAGTAATCAAAACAGCATAGTCCTGGCATAAAAACAGACACAAAGACCAATTGGACAGAATAGATAGCTCAAAAACATGTAAATCCATGCATTTACAATCAATTGATTTTTGACAAAGATGCCAAGAATACAAAGTGGGGAAAGGATAGTCTCGTTAATAATGATACTGGGAAAACTGGATATACACATGTAGAAGAATAAAATTAGACACTCAGCTTACACCACATACAAAAATCAACCCAAAATAAATTAAAGACTTAAATGTAAGACCTGAAACTGTAAAATGATGAAAAAAAATAGAAAAGCTCCATTATATTGGTCTTGGCAATGATTTTTTTCTACATGATCCCCAAAACACAGGAAACAAAAGCAAAAATACACGAATGGAATTACATTTAATAAGCTTCTGCACAACCAAGAAAACAATCAATGGAGTAAAAAGACAGCTTATGGAATGGGAGAAAATATTTGCCATACATTTGATAAGAGCTTAATATTTAAAATATAGATGATCCTCCACTTATGACGGTTTGACCTAAAGATTTTTCAACTTCATGGTGATGCATTCAGTAAAAACCATACTTTGAGTACCCATACAATCATTTTTTTCCACTTTCAGTACAGTATTCAATAAATTACATAAAATATTCAACACTTTAGTATAAAATAGGCTTTGTGTTAGGCGATTTTTTCCAACTGTAGGCTAATGTAAGTGTTCTGAGCACATTTAAGGTAAGCAAGGCTAAGCTATGTCATTTGGGAGATTAGGTGTATTAAATGCATTTTTGGCTTTTGATATTTTCAATACACAATGGGTTTATCTGGATACAATCCTATTCTAAGTTGAGGAGCATCTGTATATATGAAACTTAACTCAATAGCAAGAAAACAAATAACCCTATTAAAAAACCTGAATAGACATTTCTCAAAATAAGACATACTAATAGCCAATAGATATATGAAAAACTGCTCAACAGTTCTAATTATCAAATAAATGCAAATTAAAATCATAATGAAACTTCACCTCGCACCTGTTAGGATAGCTTTATCAAAAAGAGGAAGGATAACAAGTGTTGGGCAGATGAAGACAAAATGGAAGCCTTGTACACTGTTGGTGGGAGTGTAAATTATTACAGTCTTTAAGGAAAGGAGTATGGAGGTTCCTCAAAAAATTAAAAATAGAACTACTATATGAGCCAGCAATCCTACTACTGGGTATATATTCATAGGAGATTAAACCAGTGTATCGAAGAGGAAGCAGCACTCTCATGTTCATTGTGAAATTATTCATAATAGCCAAGATACAAAATCAGCCTGTGTCCATCAACAGATGAATGGATAAGGAAAATAGTATTTATACAAAATGGAATACTATTTAGCCACAAAAATGAAGGAAATTCTAACATTTACAACAACATGGATGTATTATACCTGGAGGGACATTATATTAAGTAAAATAAGCCAGACACAGAAAGACAAATACCACATGACCTCACTTATGTGTGGAATCTAAAAAAGCAGAACTCATAGAAGCAGAGAGTAGAATGGTGGGTTACCAGAAGTGGGGGATGGGGGAGGATTGAGATAATGTTGGTGAAAGAATACAAAATTTCAGTTAAACAGAAGGAGTAAATTCAAGAGATCTGTTGTACAACATTGTGACTATAGTTAATAATAACGTATTGTATGCTTAAAGAATGCTTAGAGAGTAGATTTTAATTATTCTCACCACCAATAAATGGTAAGTGTGAGGTAATACATGTTAATTAGCTTGATTTAGTCATTCCACAATGTATAAATATTTCAAAATATCATATTGTACACCACAAATGTACAATTTTTATTTGTCAATTTAAAAAAATTTGGATGGAGAAAATCAATTAATTAATAATTTTTAAAAATAAATAAATTAATACACCCATATTATATTCACAGCCCCAGGATTATGCAAAGTATGCACATGGGAGTAAAGGGAGTTAATATGGGAAATATTTTTTTCTTTGCTTTTCTTTTCGTCTTGAATGTAGTTGTGTGAGACCATGATTCCTGGTTGCAGCCATCTTGTCACCCTGAGGCAATAAACTTAAGGAAAGAAATGCAACTTGCTGAGCATGACAGGGCAGAAGGGTATGAACAGCTGGGTCTTTATGACATCGCTGAACTGCTGCAGCTGACCTGAAATCACCTACCACCAGAATTCTTTATATGTGAGATAATTACATGTTCTTAGTGCTTCAGTTGTGTGGTTTAAACTTGATAATCGGATATTCTTTAACTTGTTTCTGGATAAACCCTTGCAAACTCATAAGTACAATATATCATTTATTAGAAATTTTAAAACATTCAAAATTTTATATTTATTTTAGAAAACATTCATACATAGTAAAAGTATAAAAATATACATGAGAGACATGCAAAACTGATTTCCATATAGTGGCTCTTCTAGGTGGGCAGAAATTATATCTGGGAGTAATACAAAAGGGGGCTCCATCTGTATCTACCATGTTACCATTTATGTCATTTTTTAAAGTCCTGGGGAAAATATACCATATGTTAAAATCCGTTAAAGATATGTAGAGACACTTATGTTCTTTCTCCTTCTTTTTCTCTGTGTTTGAACTACTTTAATATAATAAAACATATTGTAAAATAGAAAAAAAAACTGAAACAAGAGATACTTTTCCAAATTCAGAAATATTCAATACTCTTGTGGCAGAGAGGTGTTTACCCGCTCACCTATCCCCTTTGTCATCCCCTCCTCTTCCTCTGTGCCCAGATCTTGAGAAGAAGGACAAGGACAAACAATGATCCCACTGGAAGGCAGCAGCCCCTTCCTAACTACCAGATCAAGAAAGGGATTTTGGAACAATCCATAATTCTTTCCTTTAGCAGGGGAAGTGCGCAAGGAGCCACAAATTCTCCTTATCTCTGGACCACCATTCACCTAACAGGCCTCCAAATGCTTGATTTAACTATGCAAAAACACTACTAATTATATTCATTTATGTGACTGACTTACCATTTGAATCTAATTGCCATGCAGCAAAATAACTGTTAAAGCATATCATTAAACTACTTTAATAATTATAGAGAGATTTTCTTGTCCTCCTAGTTCAATCCTAAACGTTAGGGCAGGAACTTCACCCCCTAACTTTTGTATATTCTTAAATTAGCTAGGGAAGAACAGTGTGGAAACGGCTTGCAGACTAGCTGTTTTGTCAGAAACATGCGTCTGCTGCACGGCTGAGGCTTCTAGCAAACAGCTCCACAATCTGCTTGGGTATATATTCACTGTTTTCTTTAGTCAGTTTGGGCGCTATAACAAATTACCATCAACTGGGTGGCTTAAACAACAAAATTTATCCTCACAGTTCTGAAGGCTGAGAAGTTTGAAATCGGGGTGCCATCATGGTCGGGTTCTGGCGAGGGCCCTCTCTGCCGAACTGTAGACTGCTGACCTCTCTTCGTAAACTCACGTGGCAGAAAGAGAGCGAACTAGCTGTCTGGCCTCTCCTTACAACAACACCAAGTCTACTAATGAGAAAGCCATCTTCATGACTTAATTACTCCCCAGAAGCCCCACCTCTAAATACCACCACATTGGGAATTAGATTTCAACATATGGATTTTGGGGGACACAAACATCCAGTCCATGACATTCATCGTGCACCCTCCTCACAGTCCAGAACATTCATCATACACTCTCCTCACACCAAGCATTTCTCCTCTCTATTCCATTCCACTTCCTTCCCCAGGGATGTCCCCATTTCACACTATCCACATCTGCCATGCTCGATCCAACTTTCTCATTCATCCCTTCTCCCCTGAAAACTTGCTTACATCTAGCGTGTCTTTATTCTTTCTACCACACACCGGGTTCTCCCTCAGTACCCGCCTCCTGTCCTTTGAGACAGTTGCGGGTTCACTGTCTTTTATCTAACCTAACTTCTCATCTTGCTCCACATTTTTGTCCCTTCAAGAACTTGATTCCTTGAAGTTACAATGTCTTCCAATGGCTTTTCTTATGAAGACCATTCTTCTCTCAGTATCTGCTGGCTCAAAGAGTGGGGCAACTGTTCAGGTGGCTGAGGCAGTAGGATTGCTTGAGGCCAGGAGTTCAAGTCCAGGAGTTAGTCTCCACTAAATATAATAAAATAAATGTTTTTAAAAATCAACCAATTATCTTGAAGTGATAAATGTTTGAGAGAATGATATGCTAGTTACCCTGATCGGATCACTATATATTATACATATTGAAACATCATCATGTACCCAATGAATATGTACAATTACTATTTGTCCATTAAAAAATAATTCTTTAAGAAAAAGAGTGGGGCAGTAGAGGATGAGAGAGCAGCCTTCTCATTTATTAAGGGAACTTCCACAGCTATGTCAGGGAGCCACCCCCATTTTGTAGTCTAATGGTTTAAAACCAATTTGTCTGTTCTGAATTCTTCAAACCACACTAGTGGTTGGCTTCCTCTTCCCGCCTGGCCCATGACACCAGATCTATTTCTTCTGTTCTCCTCAGCCTTTGATCCACGTACTTCCTCTATACCCCACCATTCAGTTTTATCCTTAACAAATCACCATCCTCACTGATTCCCCTTCAGACTCCTTGACATTTTGAAGCACTTGAATGCCAAACACTGTGCCAAACACAGGAGAGAGTGAGCAGGACAAACTTGGCTCCTGCCCTCATAGAGTTCCATGGTCCAGTGAAGATGACGGAAATTTAAACACACGTGAGCGCACACAGGCACACACACACACTCTCTCTAATAATTTTCCTAAGTGTTAGGAATAAAAAGCACTACAAAAGCATGTAAGAGAGAGACAAAATCTTTTCTGTCAGGACAGGGAAGGTTTCCATGAGCTATGACCTGAAAGATAAGGAGTGAGTCATATTAAAAGGTGGGAGAAAAGCATTCTGAGCAGAGATTGGCACTCAAACCATCTCAATTTTCCCAACATCTTAACACTGCCTTACAACCCTGGATTTTCTCCGTTCTGGATTGACAGTTAGATATTTTAATGTACCTTGTTAAGCAAGCTAGATTCCCTCACCTTTTTCCAAATCCACCCACTCATTTGCAATCATACATTCAAGGTCATTGCTACAATGTATTCTTGCTCCTAGAATAGGTGAACCATATGAAATTTCATCTTTGTAGGTCAAATGTTGGCAAATATCAAAAATTCCATGTGGTTTAAACTTAAATGTTATTTATAAACATATAAGCTAGTTGGTCAGCTTTATAACTACTTGTAGCTAGAGAATCTCCCTTTACATTTTTATTGCAACCCTGCACTGAGTGTGTATCCACGTTGGTCATTAAGACTTCCAGGGGGAATGATTTTGTAACTTAAAATAGTCACCCATGCCACTACTTTATAACAGTAAATTATTTCTCACATTTCATCTACCCCCCTCTATTTTCCTCAAATATATATATATATGTATGTATGTATGTATAAAAGAACAAACTGTTTCCTTCTCTTCTGTAGACTAGTACTACTAGACAATGATAACTTTTATTTAGTCATTTTTCTCTGTCATCCTTCTCAATACAGCTACTCTGAAATGGCTCCACCAGCACTACCCTTGTGGTTTCTCATAAAATGAGCAAAGAGCATATAAGGTAACAAAATTTACATAAAGTTTTCACATACTTTATCACACTTGAAGTACAATCCTGCAAATTCCATAAGGCAGGTAATGTTGTCTCCACTTACAGATTGGAAAACTGAGTCTCAATAGATGAAATTGAGCAAAGTTATCAAGTCTCCCTTTTCTCTAAGAAAAATAACATTGTCAAGGTTATTAACAGTCAATAAACTGTCATAGGCTCTGCATAGTTGGGGATATTTGCTTTCCTTGTACTTATGAATGATGGAGAAAGTGGAAGTTCTTTTCACCCCTATGAGGAAGACACCCTAAGGGATTATAATGTAGGCAACTGTGAAGTGGTAACTCACTTCTTCTGACTCTATTTCTGTGATCTTTCTGTGTAACCTCACCTTCTCTTGGTTTATGTCTTTCAGGGGCATGGGAGGGGCAATTGAAGAGAGTCAGGACACCTTACGAAAGCAAATTATTTGGCTTTCCTATATAAGATAGGTAGACCAGGTTGGCGAGGGTAGAGTAGGTGAGCTAGGACCGCTTAGAGCCCCTGGGCATTTGCACTTGTCCTCTGTTACCAGCCATCATCACCCTTCCCCTGACCCCCTACTCTACTGGTCAACCTCTTTCCGCTCTCCATATCGCCCAGTGGAGGAATGGTTGAAGGGAGGAGTTTAGAAACTATGCTAGTCCAAGGCTTACTCCCAAATAGGGAAGAAAATGACTGGAGAAAGAACAGTGTGAAGGGAAGGTGAAGAGCCCCTGTAACAGCCAACAGCACACACAGTACTTTGGTTCTCTGCTAGGATTTTACCCTCTCTTATCTCCCCCTGTTCTCTAAAGCACCCCCTCCATGTTAAAACACGTCTCTTGCACATATCTCCCTCTAAAAACTTTAGATTCTACTTAAACAAACAGCTCTACAGCCTGATAATCTCAAAGTCAAGTGGAAAGAGAAAGGATTGCCATCTCGCCAATCACTATCAATTGGGTCCCTTTATTATGCATTCTACAGCCATCCCTACTTGTTCTGCATTTTCCGAGGCCTGGGGCATGTCTTATCTTTGAGAAAGGGAAGGGAACAAATGCTTAATTAAACAGCTATTATGTGCCAGGTACTGTGCTAGGAAATTTACATAATGATACTTTCCCTGGAAAGTAAAAATAAGGAAATATAGAAGGAAGAAAAGGAGAAGCCCCTGATGTGGTGGTGGTCTTTGTTTCATCAAGGAAAGAGGATTTTTCATTGTTCCCAATGCTATGCAGGATATGATTTTCTAAAGACCAATTTAGTGACCAGTTGGAATAAGGGACAAATTTGGGCAGCTCTCTGAGCTGGAGAAAATACCTGTAAATATGCCACCTCCCTTCACCCTCTCATTCTACCCTTCCTCCCTCCCTACCCTAAGATGAAATGATCTGGGACAAACTAATTGAGAAAACTAGTAGTGCATGCCTTCGGGAGGTTTTATTAATGGAACCAGACACACTGCTATAACAGAATGTACGACTGCTCTTTTACATTGATCTAATTAGAACATTTACATACTGAATGCCTCCTGGACAATTCCCTACCAATGACACTTACTGTGTGCACCAGGCAAGACTACTCTTTAGGTGAAATTGAACAAAGAATTCATCAAGTCTCCTTTTTCTCTAAGAAAAATAATATTGTCAAGGTTATTAACAGTCAATAAGCTGTCATAGGCTCAGTGTGGATGGGGATATTGCATTTCCTTGTACTTATGAAACATGGGGAAACCGGAAGTTCTTTTCACCCTGATAAGGAAGACACCCTAGCAAATGAGAAGAAATAGCTCTATGATTTTGAACAGAGAAGGGGAATAAGAGGAGGGTCACACTATGCAGATTACCTGAGAAAAAAATGCAAAAATATTAGATAATTTCAGTGATTATATTGTAGTTAGTATTTCATGACTGTGTGCTATTTTATAATGACTCAAGTATTTTTACAGATTTTAGCTCTTTTTATTCTCACACTAACTCTGTGAAATCAGGGATTGTTTTAGAGATGTGGGGAATTGAACACATGGCCAGTATCACTCATGCCATTAGAGGGAGAGTAGGGCTAGAACCCAGGAAATACAACTCCTTTTTCAAGCTCTCTTTTATTTATATGAGTGGAAAGGAATATTTTCCATGTTTGATCTCTCCACCATTTTTCACACATTCCTCCTAGCAACCCTGTACCCCCCAAACAAATTTTTTTTTATTGTTCTTCATTGTTTTTCTGAAGCTTCCATGAGGTGAGAGATGGAATCTCTGTATAAATTCAGCAAGTCAGAGATATTTAGAGCATATTGAATGATTGCTCTCAACAGGGGCTATCTGAAAAGGGACCTGAAAACACATATTTTTTTAGAACCCCCATTTTAAAGGGAAATTAAATTGAAAGCTGCTATTTAGATACTGTCCTGAAGGAAACTGCTTCTATGTCCTAGTTTTAGACAAGATTTCAAGGTTCTATAAAGTTCAAAATACGATGATATGAGTAAAAATAGATACTTGCATAAACTCATATGTGCAATGCTAAAAGGGAAAATTAATTATAAATCTCTTTGCCGTCTCTCTCCATTCTACCTCATTCTCTACTCTTTGTCTATACTCACAAAAGATAAGAACCTAACCCACTTAGAATGAGATTAAGTTAAAATTTTCCATAAAAGGATTGAGGCACAACTGCATATCCCTAAACTAAAGAAATAACAAGCATCTTCCGTTAACCAAAAGAAACCATTCACGATTCGAAAGAGAAATCACAAGACATTTCCCTAGTCAAAGAGCATTAGTATGCAAAGTATATTAAGTACTAGAATCACATTATGGAAGACCTGATCCAAACAAGGCTGTTTATATTGTTGACCAACAGATGAACGAACATTGTTTCTGACCATGATGAGCTTTTTATGGGTAGTCAATGCTCACAGTGTTGGAGAAACAGATCGTTCAGACACAAGCCAGACATTTACAGAAAAGTCATTCATCCCAGATGCTCTTATTTTCATATTGAAATTTTCCACCAGTGGCTTAATAATGATGCTGTTGTATATACCGTGCAAGCTAGACATATGCGTTCCTTTATGAGACCTGGAGGCCTTGTCTGGGCAGCACATTCAGTTGGCCTCCAGCCTAATGACCTAGTTGTAGAGACTCCATTCCATTGGTTTTTCCAGCTTTGTTCAGGCTCAAGGAAGAACAGCTCCTCCTAGCTTCAACCCACAGAGAACCAACAACCATAGAGATGATTAAATTTTCTGTTCTATTACATATGTTTATCGAATTACAACTCAAATATGCAAGGAAAATGTGGCTCCTTTATAACTAATCTGACACTCTTCATAAAAGGCTCCAACTAATTAAGTAATGGAGGGAAAATTAAATTTAGTCTAATATGGATTAAAATGTAATCTGAGCCAATAATTGAAAATCTCTCTCTCTCTCTTAGTTTAAAATCAGTCTTTGGAAGATGTTCATTCCATCATTAGATTAGATCATGCCTCCTTTGCTGCAGTCCAACACACTGTCCTGGTACTTGGTGAGAGACTTATAAAACTTCACAGTGTTGGAATTAATGGGATCCCTTGGATTTGCACTAGCTCTTGAACATGCATTGGCTCTCTGGAATCTTCTGTGTAACGGCTGGCTCATTCCCACATAGGAGCATAATGTTATACTCCACAGCTCACACTTGTAGTTGGTGAACCAGTGGTAGATTATTTCTGGGGTTGGTGCTTGGTGGCACATCATATGGATTTGATCTCTGCTCTACTCCTTCACTCCTGTTGGTGCTACAGACCCCTTTGAGTCTCCATCACATTCTCTATCCAACTCATGTCTTCCATTGTCCCTCTCGGCCTTTGGCACGACAATCTCCTGGGTTGCCCACTGGCCCTCATCTCATTATTCATGACATGCTGTAACCAATGGAGATCCTAGAGGAACACAGTGGCACAAAAGCCCCTCTACCATCTGTTTAAATCTTAACCTGGATGATTCCTCTCCATTCAGATCTTTGAGACCCCAAAGACTGTTGAGACACAATTCTGATATTAATAGCTTTCCTCCCCTAACCCACTCATCTTCTCCCCACTAGCCCCTGGATTTGAAGGATAGAGGAGTTGGGGGGAGGTATGTCCACTTTTTCTACCTAACTTAATAGAACATTCTTTTATGTCATATGTTTTTCTCTTCCAAAATGATTTTCTCTTTCTTTTTTTTTTCTTACTGGCTCAAGTACTGATAAAGGGAAATAGATTTATTATTAAGTCAGGAAACTTTATAAAATATTATACTTCTTACACAGATCTAGGAAAAATTTCAGAGGCAGAGAAAAAAAGAAGGAAAGTTCTTTCAGAGCCTAGCATTTGACCGAAGGTCATTTGTTTTGTCTCAGAACCTTACTAAACTGCCACATTTTACAATCTTGTCCTAAGGTTTATTATGGAAGACTGAAATAGCACCTTTTATCTTCTCTTCCAAATACCTACACTCCTCGGCTATAAGCAGTTTCTAGGTATCAGGCTCTGCATGAGATGACAGAATATCCAACCTGTTTTCTTAACCTGTTTATTCTAGAAATTGTTTTCATAGTTTCAAGGACAAAGTGAATACATTTCTTTTTTATAGTTCCCTTTGGTCTTTTGGTGTTTGATTTGTTTGCTGTCCTATGTTTGACTTGGATAGTCCAAGACCTTCATAAATGTGGGAAGAGGGGGGAGACCGCACAAATTCATTTTTATGCTTACTAATAATAACACTCCTCCAAAAGAAGAAATTGTCTTAAATATTTAGCCGACTTGAATAAAACTCCATATACCTGAGGTAAGTGGGGAAAAATCCCAAAGGTTAAATAGACTAATCAATCTTAAATGCTTTCAGTGAACAAATTTTTTTCTTTTTTACCTTTCCATTAGATATTTTTCTAAACAAAGTAGAATTTAAAGCATTTTTATATTTACAAGAAGGAATAAACAATATTCCACTTCAGGGCCCAGTAACCAGAATCAAACTATCCTTGTCTCACAAGAAAAAAGTCCATCATTCTTCATCTTGGGCTGGAAAGATAAAGCAGTATTTTCTGTGTGACTTCCATGAATTATCTTTACCGGCATGTGGGCTTGACTTTCAGAGAACTTTTTTTTTAATAGACTAAATCACTGAAACAATGAAACCAATTTCCATGACCTCTCTAAGTTTGCAGTTCTGTCTTGTGCTCATTCAGGATAGATGTTGTTCAAGCCATTCTTCTGTTAGATATACATAGCCAAATCCCTCCTCCCAAAAGATTCTGCCCACAGAGGCTATTTAATACCCCTTGCTTGATAAAGGCAACATGTGGTCAAGGTTCTGGTCTGAAATTCCACAGGGTTTGGCTGGCATAACTGACTAAAACAGGCTGTGGTACAACCCCACAGTATGACAAATTGCCCCAGATCCAAAAGTTAGTGTAATGTTGGCCAGGCAGTGCTTTGGGAGGCCAAGGTGGGAGGTGGGAAGATTGCTTGAGACCAGGAGTTTGAGACCATCCTGGTCAACACAGGGAGACCCCATCTCTACACACATACGCACACACACACACACACATACACGTTAGTATAACATGTCTGAGATCAGCAACTCATACTCTCCATCACATCGTAAATCTTAGGGTTTTCCTCACAAAGGAATAGTACTGTTGGCTAACACCATTGGCTAATGAGTTAGAGATACCATATAGCAATTTTTTGCTCTTTTCATTGTTAAACAGACTATTGAAAAAATCATCATGTCTTCCATACCCTAGTCTATATAGAAGTTCTACCTGTAGCCAAAAGAAACATTTGCCTTTCATGTTCCAAGTCATATATGCAAGCAACGTGCTCTCAAATGTGAATTCCTCAGTTCTCTAAGCAGCAAAACTTATGGATAGTGAAGAATTGGCATATATTTAACAAATTTATTTTTATATTTTATAAATTGCAACACACAGATTGCCACACAAGCAGTTCTGGAGAATAAATTCTAAGATAATACTAAGATTTCATTGAGGATGATATTTAAAACAACATCATTAAGGATTTCAGAGTTAAACCTTATATTCTTAGTAGGTTTCATGTTATACCAGTCCAAATTTCATCCAACCATAAAAATCATTTTGAACTAATATGATAGGAAATTAGATGAGCCGTAATATCTAGGCAAAATTAGCTAAGTTTAAAATGTAATGGCATATATAAATGTATATATTATAAATATAAATGAAACAGATCACAGAGTAGTCAAAAAGTGACAGCTGCTTTAATTCGTAGGAGTTTAGACTTCCAGCCCCTCTGGAAATTATGAAATGAGGAATAACAAAAAAAACCTACCCCCCATTATTATCCAAGCACAAGTGGTATAAGATCATTTATCTTGATGTATGTCACCTTAGAGCACATATTATCCCTATCTCTCAAAGTGTTTTTTCCCCCTTATTTCATCTCTGACATTCATTGTAAATTTAATGATCCACATACGATTTGCTGGTGTCTCAGTCTGGTGTTTTGAATCATGAAACTAGTGCTAAATTTATGGCACTGCAGTACCACTTAGTGAATCATTAAGCAGTACAGTGATTTTAATGATTTGGATCATACTGGACCTCATCACTATATAATGAGGTTCCATTTAGTGTAAATTTTATGTAAAAATTCAATTTGCAAACCAACAACATGAAACTACAACATTTTTTCTAACTTGACATTGTATTTATTTATCACATATTTCTACGGAGTTCTACTGTTAAGTTCATTAACAGAATAATACTTTATTCTGTTTTCTTTTTATTAGCATAATATTTAAATGATCCTGAGAATGACCTTACACCACCTTAAGCTCTTTCATTGTCAAGTTTGCTCAACTCAAAGATCTCAGAAATAATTGAAACTTCTATGCGGTTTTAATATCTTTGGTACTATACATTCTCTTTACCATTTGCAAACTGAATTGCTTAATAAGCTATCTTTCATTACCAAGACAAACTACAAATGCAGAAAAGAAACAATGGTTATGGTATGGCTCTCTTGCCTCTTCCATTTGATAAAAGTCCATAGCCTTCAACAATCATGCTTTTTCTTTTTCAGAGATAAAGCTTAATATTCTAAATGATAATTGAATTAAAATGCTGACAATAGCTCAGCTATGCCATATGAAACAATTAGTTAGAAGTTTCCGTTAAAAAAAATGCTTTGACCTCAAAGAATACATTGATTAATAATATACCAATAAGCTCTAAAACTGAAATTAGTTTCATAAATAGTTAGTAGTTGATTGGGTGCTTAGTGATAATTTTTTAATTAGCAGAAAAGGAAACTGAGGCTAAGAGAGATTAAAATCTCTTGACTCAGATTATGTAGCTATTATATGATGGCAAGGAATAAGCCATGTCCGTGGACTCCAACTGCTCTTTCTCAAATTCATTTTAAAATTCAAAAGTAGCATAACAGTATATTCATATTGTCTGTAAAATAAATTTCTGATTTTATGTTTTATATTTCAGTTTCCTCTGCGTCATTGATAGGCATGTCTGCATAATGACCTGCTTCACCTTGTATTAAATGATGGCTTTAAAAACCAAGTTCTAACAAGCACAGTAATAATAATAATAGTAAGTTCATAAGGTACACTGAAACTGAATTCTTTATAGTCTTCATGGGTAGTAAAGTATAATTTTTAAAAGTAGGTTTTTTATTTTACCTAAGCACATGTTATTCGAAGGGCTAAACCCATAGGTGATGTAGAATTTATTTTTTTGCTCACACTGAATAATTCATGTTTTAAAAAAACTTTAAAAGGATTTAAAAGAAATCAAGTACCTGATTTAAATAGACCCATGCTTCCAATGGAAGCAAAAAGTTATACTATGTTTTTAAGTCACAAAGAACCGGGAGGTCCAATCTCCCTAAAATTCGCAGTTAGACCTGAATTTACTAAGGACTGAAATAGCAAACATAAAATATAGCCACTTCAAGATTTATTTCTTTGCATCAGAAAGCACAGTGTGTCTTGTTCCTGTACATATATTGAGAGGGTTAAGGCATGGGAAGAGAGATTTTAAAGTTACCCTTTCTCAGGTAGACATGAAAGCCATAAGAGACACTTGCAAAAGGCTCCCAAAGTGCAGAGTCCAGTTTGGGCAGTGGCTTTTACGTGCCCTGGGGACACTGACATCTTAGGTGATTTTACCCATCTTTTCCTAAGCCGTGTTATCACTTTTTGTGTTGTTTGGGCTTCAGCTGTTACTTTGGAAGGGTTTATACTTGAGTATGCGAGTGCATGTGAATAAGAACAAGACAGAAGGAAAGAACTCATCAAGCAGTGTATGGCAGGCCAGCCTAGGATTCCTTTGACCCCAACGTTTTCTCAGTGTTTTCTCCTATTTATAACCTAAGTCAGATGCCTACAATTTAGTACATGAACGGTACTAAATTTTTCAGAATTACTATTAATCTCAAAAATAAAGATACATATTACTTTCTGCTTAATGTCTGCACTTACTCCTTTTTTTTTTAGTAAGAAATAAAACTATTCAAGTATTCAAGACACTTGATTCAAATTTGCCACAGTGATATCAAGGTACAAAAGCCCTCAAAATAGTATTATTCCAAAGTGGTCACTCAAAGATCCTAATTTGAAGATATTGGGGAATACACGAACTTGCATGTGGTTGAATGTAGGAAGGATGTAACTGGAGACAGGCTTGAAAAGCAGATTCAGTTCAGATCATGGCAGACAAACAATGTCCCAAGGAGGAATTATGAAGCTACTATAGGAAACAAAATAATAATTGAGGAAGTCTGGAAAGGGATGTGTGCTTAATCCCTAAATCTCCCCAAAATGCATCTATTTTGATCACATGGCCATAGCACCTATTCTTTCTACTTGAGTTGATCAGTACAGCTATGGCTTTCGTGCCATGTTTCAGATAAGCCTTTTAAAAAACATTCTCCTTGTTTTATTCAAGGGTCTTCTTCATCACCCACTTGTTCTGGGGAATCCCAGGGATCTTCAGCAAGCAGAGTCATTATGAAGGGTGTTTTCTGGTCAAGTGACCAAGTGGTCATTCTTTGCTATTGTCTCAACCTGAATAGCCCCTGAGTGTGCATGGCAGGGATCAATGCTCGGCTACCAGGTCACGGGAATTCCTGTAGAGCTGGAGCCCCAGTGCCAACGGCCCAGCCCCCAGGGTGCACCAGGACCCTTCCCACCAAGTCCTGTATCTCTCTGAGGGCCCAAAGAGTGTGGCACTTTCCTTCTTAGTCTTAAGGACTCATTCCCTAACCCAGATGCAGCCACTTCCATCTCTCTTTCTCCAAACCTTTTCCTTTCTTCTTGTCCTCTCTGGGATAGACTGTCATAATGTCCTCAGGGAACTTTGGCTTTCAAAAACTAAAACCAGTAGCAATTATGGGTAGGATGCAGGAGAGAAGTTTAGCAATATCTTCAAGAAAATTCTGTTTTCTGCACAGAAAACAGACCTTAAGGCAAGAAAACAAAAATTTCTGGTTACTTTCTTGATATAGAAGAAGAGTAAAAAAGATGAAAATTTTAATTTGTCAACAAATAATTATCCTGCCCAACAGATCAATCACAACAGCTTTAGCTGAGCATTTACTGTCCAGAGCTCTGTCTGCACCCTTAGGGGCAGTAACTAAGAACATTTATTAAGCACCTACTATGTGCCAGATACAGCTATAACAGGCTCTGTCACTGAGGCACTCACAGCCAAGCCAAGGCATAATCTGTTATTATAATACAAGAGGGCACTAGGACAGGAACTAATGGATTACCTATCATAGCTTAAGTGGCAGAGGGTTAGTCTATAAGTATAAGGAATCACTGTGGGTAGTAAGTGACCAATGTAAGGTAGAGTAAATATAAATGTCTCTGTTGTGTTAATTATGTTACAATTTTTGCATTTTTATCTTAGATCACCAAATGTTTTCCACAACCCATTGATGACTACCTTGTGAACTGACAGCAAAATTTTATTCACAATGCTATAGATGGAAAATTGTTACAGAAGGAAGAAGTGATAGGGATATGGTCTCCAAATGTTCATTTGCAAATTCAGGGCTCTGATGTTAAATTCTGACTATTGACTTATTAAATTCTACTCTGCTCATAGAAATGCTTAGACTTGAGAAAAATAACTTCAATCCATTTTCACAAAGCTCAGTGACATCTTGGTGTGACTGTCTCTGATATAAATGTCATTTTTGGAAATTAACCAAGCTCTAAACATTTGTAAGAGATGAGAACCTATGTTTAGTGACGCACACTAGAAAGCTTCTGGATCACACCAAGTTTGGTAAAATGCATTCCTTTTAATGCTTGTCAAAAGGTTGGTTTCTTGAAAACTCTCAAAACAGTAAATTAACTATATTTTAGTGATCAAATGAGTATTTGACTTCAAATATTTTAAACTTGCAATTATATCCCATTGGGTTGATATTTAATGCTTTTGTGAGATGAGGATCAAGGAAAGTAAAATGATATTTAGACACCAATAATTAGGCTGGTAAGTTAAGAATCCATTAGGATGAATAGTGGACCCTCATTGCTGTACAATTCTCTCTTTTTTACCCAGTAGAGTCAGTTTTTAAGACAGCTTCTCCCTTCCCCCTACTCTTCACCAAAAATTCCAAGTGTTGAAAAGTTCTGAAAACATACATAAACTTAGGGTAACAAGACTACTTGTTAATTGTATAGTATAATAGCAAAACTTCCATTTTCAAGAGTCCTGTGTTCACAATTTCACTTCTTTGCATAGCATTTATTGTAGCAATTCCTAAACTAAAAGAGTTAAACTTCAATTATTCTGAATTTAAGACTAGGACCATGTCTGATTTCAGTGTGTAGCATGCAGCAAACTTCAGGGGTAAAGTTCCTTAAAGCAAAATGGTTAAACCACTTTGGAGAAAAAAAAAGACTCTAATTAGGTCGACATGTGTAAATACCAATAAAATTAGTATTTTACAGCAAAGACAATATGTAATGTTTAGAGCTTAAACAACTCATTGCAGTATTCCAGGATAAATTTTTAACACAGGACAGCATTCTCAATTATATAGACTTCATGGAACATGAAAATATTTTTTAAAAGTTTTTCAAGCTTTCTAAATAAATCATGATTCACCAGCTATAGGAAAAATATACTCAGCAGCAAACCTGACCACTAGTAAATATCCACAGAATTTTTGCCATCTATGCTAAGTCTCTAGTCTAGTCCTGGACTAATAACAGCATTAAGCAATATGCACTAGACAGAAGAGCCCCCAACCCAGGCCTACCCCCAACAAACCTGGGGGTAGGAGTGAGAGCCCAGGGGCTCCAGGAACATATCCACACACATCCAGATTATGTGGCCCCTCTCCCAGCCTCCACATTGTTCTTTCAGGACTAAAGAGGGGACCCAGAACTCTGGGGCTCCATGGCAAGACCCTTCCTTTGCGTCTCCCAACACCCACTGCCTCCCCACCTCTTATCCACCTTGAGACCATCAGGATGAGCCCCATCTGTCCTTTATCCCTTTACTTTGGTTACATGAAGCCCAGGACACTCAGCTAGTCCCTCACTCCCCGCACACTAATTGTCATACAGTTCATGAGCAGAGAAGCAACACAACCCCTACTCACGTGCCCTGGTACACTCTCTCCCCCTTTGTTGCTTTATTCTTCGCGGCATTTATCATCAGCTGAAAAACTATATTTATTTTTGTCTTGCTGATTCCCTCCAGTAGAATGTATGGTTGATGAAGGCTTATCTTGTTTTTTACATCATTGTACCCCAGGCACTTAAAACAGCTCACTGCAAATAGCAGGTGCTCAATAATGAAAAACAAATGGATGAATGAATGAAATACAAGTAAATTATATGAATCTGATTAAAGTAAAATTATGTTTATCATGCATCTAAATGTGTCAGGCACCTGCATGACTGTGCTATGAGTTAGGCATTAAAGATACGGAGATTAATGAGACCTGGTGCCTTCATTCCACTAATCCTTGATCCTTCATGCCTAATATTTGCTTTAAAACGATGGATAGGTAGATATATGGATAAATAAACAGACAGAAGACTTTGAAGCCTTGACATAGAGAAAATATTACCAGTTTTGAATACCCCGTTTATGCAGCACTATTAATTCCATCGTCATAAGAGAACATATAGACATGGTGCTCCCCTTCATCATCCATAATTTTTGATTTGCAGGCGCGTGCATTTTCAATATTACAGGCAGTGTTTAGTGAGAAATGCACCTTTTAGTAGAAATCAGATCAAATTCGCTTATCTAGCAAGTAAAAATAATTTGTTTGAATGGGAAATTTTCAATGAGGAAAACATTGTACCAAAAGACATTGAAAGTCAGAAGAGCAAACAAGGTTGTTAGTAGGCCTTTATGCAATTTATAATAACCTATCTCTAGGGGGATAAAAATGGTCCCATTTCTCATTGTTGGCAATTCTTCTCAATGACCAATATGTCTACCAACATTTTCTTCTTGAAAATACAGTCAAAGTTGTAACAGAAAATCACAGATGCAATCAAATTCATACTAATGGTTGAAATGCGCCATATGTGCTCTGATACCTATGCACAATAGGGTGCAGGTTTAATGACTTTCTTATTGTGCCCCTGTTGTAATTAGGTATTAAAGGACATATGGTATGCTGCCGTTTTAACAGTGAATTTCCTTGTTTTTTATTGTTTTCTATCAGAAGCTTAACAGTCTTTCAGGGTAGTATTAGTAGTGAGAATTAAACCACATGTTGATTTCATTTTTTTAAGCCTTGGAATCTCATCTTGATTAGCCTTATTAGTGTAGTGCCAAAGAAAACATCCAAATCAAAGCTATTTTCAGTTAATATAAAATAAAATATGTTTGAATTGCTGAGAAATAAGTAAAAACTCCATAAGAAATGTAAACTTAGGATACTATATGTTGAGATTTAGAAACCAAATAATGGCTAATATGTGTTCAGAAAGTCACCAAAGTGTGATGGTTTGGAGATTTTTCAACCTTCTCCCAAAATACTTATGCAAATAATTTTTTGAAAATAGACAACTACTTTATAAGAAAGTTCTGTATGGTTGGTAAAGGACCTAATAAAATCCCAAACAAAAATCTAACTGAAAGCAAAAAAGTCAACTGAATAAGAGCATTAGAAGCTGTGAGTCATGATGCTTAGTTTAGCTTGTTCCAGCACAAGCTAAGATTTTTCAAAGATCCAAAGTCTATGATTTACAAAAATTTAGTAAGTTTGAAGAAAATGTGGATCAAGTTAGAAGACAATTTTTATCACTAAAAAAAAATTAAGAGATAAAGATATCATGGCAAACTAAAATCTTTCGAGTCATTCAAAAATTTACCTTAAGCTTAATTAAGTTTTCCCCAGATTTTTGGCATGTATAGTTGGCCATCTGTAAATGTGGGTTCCACATCCGTGGATCTAACCAACTGCGTTCAAAAATATTCGGAAGAAAAATAGACAGTTGTGTCTATACTGAGCATGTGCAAAGTTTTTTTCTTTTTATTATTCCCTAAACACTATGTTATAATAACTATTTACATAACATTTACATTGTATTAAGTATTATAAGTAATCTAGAAATGATTTAAAGTATACAGGAGGATGTACACAGGTTATATGCAAATACTACACCATTTTGGATCAGGGACTTGAGTCTCTGTGGACTCTGGTATCCACAGGGTGCCCCTGGAACCAGTCCCCCACAGACACTGAGGGATGACTGTGTATCAACCAAACACCGAGTAGTTTTAAATTCAAATGGTCCTTTTCTGTGAATGCTATAGATTCTTGGAAAGAAATTTTCACTGGATGCAACATTCCACTTGAGCTTTACTAGGTTTCTGCATTTCAGGTCAAGGAAAGGGAAAGATCTTATCATGCAAGTTTATATTCTTCAGTCACAAGCATGGCTACACATCCCTGTCCCAGGAAGCACGAGGGCACATTACAAGATAGCCAGCCAGGCTTCCAAATGAGCCATGAAGATTAATAAAATACAATCTCCAGTGGATGTTGGCACCTCCCTGTCAAGCTAGCTAATGAGTACTGTGTTACTGTAAGAGTAAACTGTCACATTATCTCTGGACTAATAAATGGATTCTAAGACAAATAACAATATACAACTAAAATTCAGTCTAAAAGAGCTTTTCATTTATTGCAGACTGGTGCAGCCCCAAGAGGCTCTCTAGCTGTCGGCACCATAAGCGTTCTCACTTTTTGTGGGACGTATTCAATAAGGGCAAAGTCAGTTTAGGCAAAAGAAACCTAGAATTGTTTTTCTAAATTCAAGGTTTAAAATTAATAGCAGACTATTATTAAGTTTAATTCATATGTATCCAAGTAGTGTATAATATTTAGAGAAAAATATGCTTAACCTGAAATAAGCATATTTTTAGTCGGCAATAACCTGTCCACTAAAATATAGTGGACAAAGCTTGTTTTGGGGAATTGGTCAGTTCATATTTGGAGAATTTTAAAATTTAAATAAGAATCCATATCTTGTAGTGACCTCTTTTATGTCTATTAAAAATTAACTTCACTTCAGAAATGAAATCCCACTGCAGCCTCTTTTTGTGTATGACTTTCTAGAATCTGTAACAGAGAAAGGAGCCTACATAGGGAACAAAAAATGTAGACATGGCTCATGCCCATAGTCCCAGCTACTCAGGAAGCTGAGGTGAGAGGATCACTTGAGCCCAGGAGTTCGAGGCTGCAGTGAGCTATAAGCGTGTCAGTCTGGGTGACAGAGCGAGACCTAAAAAAAAAAAAAAAAATGTGGACATCACATTCATAAACCTATTGCTTCCTATTGCAGTTGTAGTTTGGGTGTCCTAAAATTTATTCTGAGTAGGAAAGTATATTTATAGTATTATAACAAGAAATTATTACTGAATAGTAATAAAAAATATAATTTTGTGATAATAAGTATGATGAACAGAGTCAAAGATATGACCTCAAAAGTATTCTATCTAGTTATCAATTACTGAGAACAGAGGAAGAAGAGAAAAGAAGAAAGGAATGCGGGAAGGAAAGACAGAGGGAGGAGCGAAGGAATGAAAGAAGAAAGGGGAGAAAAGAAAAGAAGAAAAGAGAAAAAAGTTGTCTGACACATCCATGTTACCCCTGATCTATCATTTATAATAATATAATAAACCTAATTCACCACTTACATCAGTGAAAACAAGTTCTCAAGCACAAATGGTGAAGAGGTTCATCTACTTACTAACTTCTCTACAAGAATTTCAGAACAATAAAATAAAAAAGAACAAAAGAATTGCCATAATGGGTTGGATCTCTACCCAGGCCAATATTTTAACTTATAGAGGTAGTCTAGGACTTGTATGAGGGAATGCAAGATGAACTGTCCAGAAGATGGAAATCAGTTGCTCTGAAGATATATATTCTACAGCTCTCTCTGCCCTTCCCTGGTCCACCATGGGTGATGACAATAAGATATTCACAAAGCTTTTTAATAATTAAAGATTAATTTTTCATTCCAATACTAGAATCATTTCACAAAATATTGGTTTGATGTAGTAAGTAAATGAGATGACATAAATGTTAGATGCTATCATTACCATTATTATATTGTTATTAATAATGTTATTATTAATGCATTGGCAAGGAATTTACTGTGCATTTTTTAACCTATGTCACGTCTGGAAGTAATGAACTCCTTGGTTTACTTCCTTCCATTTGAAGTAGTGCTTCTCTTTCTTTGTTCCTTGTATTTCCCACAGACCTTGCAGAAAACGTTTCCTTCCATGTAATATGCAAAATGGCAACAACAAAAACAAGGACTAAGCTCTATGTGCCAGTCACTTTACATGCACTATTTATCTAATCCTCACAATGACTTAAAGCTAAGTACTAATGTCATCCCGATTTTACAGGTGCAAAAACTGAGGCTTAGGCAGTTAAATAATTCAAAGTCACATAGTCAGATGTAATAGGATCAGGATTCAAACCCAGGCTATCAAACTCCCCACAAGAACACTATTCTGCCATCAAAATGAAACCTCCACTTGGACATTCCCCTTTTAGGGTGCTTCCTGAGTAAAGGATTATGATCAATATTTGACATTCTCCTTATAAAGCAGCTGTCCCCAGAGAACTACCTTAACCATACTCAACCCTCTGTTTAAGGTGGTATAGAAATACAGTGGAGTAGCAGTCACATAATTTCATCAGCCTGCAGAGAGAGCTCAAATGAATCATGGGTGCAAACAAACTGGAAGAGCCACCTATGAAAGATTTTTCCCTCTTCCACCCAGTCCTAAGAGATGCATTGTTGTAATGTTCCAGGCTCCGAAAAGAAGATTTGCAGTAAATTACATGTGTCGGTAACATTTGCAGTCAGGGTACAGGACTCCAAATGGCTGAGCCAAAAGCCTGAATTAATTGGAAAGAACGCTGTTAGTTCTCACCAAGCAGGCTCTCGGTAGGCTGTGTCAGAGAACCACACTGCCTGTCTTTGTTGTATCTTCTTTGTGTAGGGATGCTTTTTCAGCCGTATCAGTTGCACGCCAGCTTTGTGGGCCTGGAACTTTTAAAAAATTCACTTAAAAAAAAATAAAGAGCATGTCCAAGAATAACAAATGAGAAATTTATATCTTCAAAATATGTAGATTTGAGATTTGTTTTGGAAAAAAAAAGTGCACAAGCTCTACTGAGCATCTGTAACGATGATATATCTACACATTATATTGCTGGCTATCTTTAGTTTGTTTTTATATCCTGTGGAGTGTGACATCTGTGCAAAAATTATGAACTGACTCATATACACGAGGTGCTTATTCAGAGTTTGAAAAATGGGCCTATTCTTCTATAGTCCAATTATTTATGAAGAAATGAGAAAGAAACTTTAAAATCTTGGAATCTTTTTCTTAATTTATTTGTGTGTTATGCTAGTCAGCCCGATCAAGCAGAAACTATCTGTAACAAGGGTGAAGGTTTTTCTAAGTGGGTTAATTATATTTATTTTCATGGCCACCAGTCCCTCATTTGCTTTTTATAAATTACTCAGGGCAAGGGGCTAATCTCTGATCGCTCTCAATCTAGACATAACAGCTCAACCTTTCATTTGAAGTGGATCTTTTCTATTACAACCCTTTTATGAACCACCTGTGAAAGGAAGGCAGGCTATATCCATGTGGAGATATAGATATATGCATATAAAAATTTATAACTATTCCCTAATCACTCAGACGTGTAAGCTAAGCATCACTTATGATTACTACATAGATACTATTATACAAAGAAGTACATTTATATGGAAAACTAAAGAAAGCTTTTATTATAAGAATAAATGCTCACTGATCCTTAACTCTAACTATCCTATTAATGCAACAATAAGGAGTTTCATTCGTCTTTGTCAGTCCATACTTAAGTGTGTCTACAGGCAACTAAGTGTGTCTACAGGCAACTAAGAGAAATTAGATGATTCTCTTTCTCACTTTGCTATCCTGGCATGAAACTCTTCCCCCATCCCCCTTATGTATTTTCCTCCTACTTCTAAATAAGTTTTCAATCAAGATTCTAGTATTGGAATGGACAGTTAATCATTTATATATTAACAAATACTTTGCAAACAGCTTGCTTGTTCAAACCCATTTGATATCAACCATGGTGAAGGGGAGGGTTGACGGGAGAGTTATAGAATGCACACCTCCAGGATAACTGGATTCCATCTGGCCAGTTCATTTTGCAAGTTGAGTCCAGGGTAGAGTGAGTGACGCAGGGAGAGTAGAAAATAATAGAGAGGATGGGAGGAAAAGAACTCATTTTCCTTGAGCACCTATTATGTGCCAGGCACTTTACACAGTCCATTAATGTATATTATTGAAAGGGATGAAGAAAGATCTTCCCAGTTTCTCAAGTTTGTGTAATCTACTTTACAACATGGAACAGGCATTCAGTCTAATAGGTATTTGAAAGTTTGTGAGCTTGGAGTCCATTTTTCTTTCAGCTTTAGGGCTCTTCTATATCTCAGATTAGACATGCACATCTCAAAGACAGGGACTATCTCTTCCTGGACTTTATATGTAACTCCTGTAGTGAGGCCAAAGCCAAGCATCTGAGTTCCCTAACATTCCAACAAGCAGGGAAAGCTTTAAAAATTCAATAGATAACTTCTTCTATGTTATGTTAAAAGAGATATTTAGTAGCACTTTCCTCTTCAAATTGTAATCCCATCACTCATCATTTTACTAGTGTAGTTTCGTTTTTATATTCTCAAAAATTCCTTTTTTGCAAATTTAGTCAGTATTAGGTGTCATCTGATTTAGTTACTAGTGTAGCTAGGATGAGTAGGAGAGGATAGACCTTTGGAATACAGGACACAGGTCCGAAAGATGACCTAGGAATAGAGTCTAAATGGAAGGAAAGGAAATCTTAAGAGAAGTCAGTGTGTTGACGTGTTGGGACAAAGGGCTTGATTGATACGTAGTATTGGCTAACTGCCTACATCTTGCTGAAAGGATACGTGGAACCATGGTATAAAAACACTGAAAAGAAATAAGACCATACCAATTGATATTTTCATAAATTTTATCATCTGTTCTGACTTTTAAAAAGTGAGAAAATCATACAAATTCAGCTCCTCCCTTAAAAAAGAAAAAAAGAAGCTGTTTCTTGCTCCAATAAGCACTTAGCTTACAGCGAATATCTCATGAACAATCAGTAAAATCAGCTGTGAGAAGAACATGACTATGAGTTTTGATTGCTGGAGAATCCCTAAAAGCAAGATTGTTAAGGAGTTGGCAAGAGTGAGTTGTAAAACAATACGCTACTACTGGGGTTTTTTCCCCTTCTGTAAATATCTCGTTATATGTAAAAAAAAAACAAAAAAACTTCAGGTCAGTAAAAAAATAGGAAAAAAGCAAGCCGCAAAGACGAGGCCTCTTTAATATTTTGCAAGGCTGACATCATCGTTGTTAATAAAGCATTTATTGGGGGCCCACTGAGCTCCGTGACATTCCAGCTTCCCATTCCTACTTCCCACCACGTTCTCCGCTGGACGCCAGCCTCTCCGCGCATAGTTAAACGTCTGCGATGAAGCCCTCTTGGTTTATTGTTAATTAACTTTAAGTCTAGATTCCCTCCGCATACAGCTTAAAATACAAATTGTGTGCACTTTGAACAGAAAGTCTTTGAACATTCCTCACTAATTGTTTAAATGATGTGTGGATTTTGTCTCTAGCAGTTGGTTTCACTTTAACCTTTGGACAAATTGAAATTTTTTTCTGTAAAACTCCTTTCCTCTTTGTAGTCTTAATTTTGTACCACAGGGACTGTTTAATAAACAGTGTGCAGGTAAAAAGGAAAGACCTGATGACCCAATATTCTCCGTTTTCCCTGATGATTAGACGTAGAAATTAGTCCAAAAAAGAATACAGGATTATGATTGGTTACATATAAACAGGAGCAATTCCCTGAAGTCGTTAAGGGAGCAATAATGAGAGAAGAGTTGTTGCTAAAATTGATTTTAGGCGGAAGCCAGTTTCATTTCTCTAAAAAAATCTTTTGTATATTTATTTAGTAATTGGTCTTGAAATAATGCTTTAGACAGGCATTTTAGAAAGCATACCTCCTGTTTAATAAATCTGAGACTTTGATAATTATTAATGCACAAATGCTAGCAGAGAGATGCTTTATTCCCCATGTCATGGCACAGCTATTAATGATACTCAAAGGAGTGAAAATTACCATTTCGGAAGTGTCCGAAGCAGTAAACTGGTAAACAAGCCTGCAGTTAGGGCTATAGATGATGTGAATCAACAAGGGTGAAAAGATTTGGTTATTCCGTGTATTAGTGTTAATAGGAATAGATTATAGAGGAATATTTGTGATATGACCTTCTGTGCACTAATTGAAATAGTATTCAGAGTCAGCATTGGCGTAATCAAGTTAAACACGGAATCATAAATCATCATGAAAAGTGCTGTCACAACTTCGCTGTTAATGCCCTGGACTGCTGGGCAGCCTCGAGAAAATATCTGCTATGCCGATCTTTAGGTTAATAGGAACAGAAATGGCATTTAAAGACTATTTGGATCAAATCTGCTCCGAGGTTGAAAGTGTTCCTCTGTTAATTTACTGGTAATTTGAAGTGATGTAGTTAGGGTTAGAAAGAGCACAGCTGAGCCCCTTACAGCAAAACAAAGGGCTGTGGGAGTTTCTTCTAATATTTATTTAATTGCTTTAGGGTACAATGCTAATCAGTTTTAATATACATGTGTAGTTTCCTTTGTTTCTCAGCTATCAAACAATTGGCAAGGTGATCAAATGTATATCGTTAGCTATATAGCTTGAGGTGATGCATTTGACGAGGATAACTTTAGCACCCTTATATTTTACAAACAGAGAAAGGTTTTATTGTGTATACACGGAAATATTTCTGACAAGTTAAACTGTGATGTGTCCTGGAGAAAGAAGAAGAATCTACGAGCAATATTTTTCTTATGAACATTTCTTATTGATTGAATAGAATCAAACTAACAGGCTTAAGAAAAATCACAGAGGAATTTGTTAAGAAATGATATATACTATTGCCAATAAAGCCCTGTGTTTCAATGCAGAGAAAGGTTGTGCTAATTTAATCAGTTACTCATCGGATCATGTAGACAATAAGATGTATGGTGCTAAGAAGTAAAGGGCTTGTTTATTATAATTTGCTTCAAATGCTATAAATTAATAGAAATTTCAGCAGGCAACTGATAATAGGACCTTTTCAAAAGTACCATATTTTACTTCAAATCTGAAAACACCTCAAGTCTACCCAACTTTAAATATAATGTATTTAAAACTTTGTAGGCAAGTTAAGTGCATAAATGTGGGTCTGTTAAATAATCCTAGGGGAAAGGAATGAGAGAAAGGGTTACTCACCTATAAATAAAGTAGGACATTTTTAAGTAACTATGGAATCTTGAATGATCTTACAGTTTATCTACAGTAGACAGATAGATGTTACAGAAAATCTGAGATCGTTTTGTGGTCTAGATATGTTAGCTTCTTCCTTTTAGGAGAAGATTTGTGACTTTTGCAATTCTTCAGGTTACTCAAGTACCATTTTCAGGATCTAGGTACCCACAAGTTGTAGAGCCCAGACAGCCCATCTCAGCCCAAACTCAGTTTTCAGATAAGATAGCTGAGGCTCCAAGTGAAGTGACTTTTCTAAACCCCCACAGCCAGCCAAGGTTTGTACTATTAACTGATAACTAATCAACATGGACGTCCCTAAAATATTACCCTGAAAATTCTCACTTACAGTCTTACATAAAAACTTTATCATCTTTCAGATGATACTTGCTTTTTTTACATATAATATTTTCAAAACTGAAATATTTTCAAAACTTTTCTCCCTTTGACAATATTTAGTGAGAACTTTCAGTTCACACTCTCAGTACCCAATCAATTGCTGTCAAATAAACTATGCTTTTGTATAATTAGCAAGTATCAGAAGTGATTTCTACAATGAAAAGACCAAAATGCTGGCTAACAAAATATATTCATCACTTTTAAGAAATGGAGGTCAAATTTTAAGAAACTTACTAAAGAGGGTTGAAAAATAGTTTCAATCACTACATTTAAATTGGGTGTAAGTCATGGTATCGCCAGCTAAAGATCTCTTTGCGTTAATTTCTCTAACAATAAAATGGATGGGTTGTCATAAGGCAGTAAATTATCTGTCCTTTGAGTAGGAAACTGGTTCTGCATCAAGTAAGCAGGTTGAGTAAAAGGAAGCAGAAATCTTTACCCCATGTGGGAAATTTTAGCTTCCACCGTTCCTTTACCATCAGAGACACAAACATGAATTAAATACGGTTGCTAATGCTGTAAACGCACAATCTGATAGGGACATATCCCTAGAATCTCAGAGTCAGCTGTAACCTTAACGAGCTCATGGTGGACAAGTTCAGGACTTGAGCCCAAGTCTCCAGACACCCTGGCCCAGGCTTCCCCACGGCGCTGCAGGTGGCCTGTGGAGCAGAGGGCAGCTCATCCCGCCCTGATCTGCAGCTCTGGAATGACTGGACACAAGAACGGAGGGATGCCAGAGACAGTCCAATATACTAAGCACTTTGTGAACCCACCACACAAGAGCAACAGCACTGGCTGCAGCCAGGCTGTAACACAATCGCCCTCTCTCAATGGAATGTGGCCCCCTAACCAGAAATCTGACAGAGGGCTGCAAAACAGAAAATCTTCCTCTCATTGACAACTAATGACTTGGTGTTTATCATTCAGGGTAGGTGATACTCATGGTGTAATACTAATTAATATAAAAAGGTATTAAATACAAGTTTTTAAGGCATTTTTCCCGTTTATTGCTATCTATTGTTTTCTGGAAACTGCACGCTGTTCCCAATTTGGGGTTTTCTTTCTCATTAATACTTACAATGACCTAGAATAGTGTCTGGCACATAGTAAGTGCTATATAAATATTTGCTAAATTTTAAAAGTTAGCCAGGCTCATTATTTTGCACGTCTACTCTGCAATCGTAATTTTAAGTTTTTAAGATTTCAAAATGATGGGGTTTTTTTTTAGAGGTGTAATAGAAGGGTGAAAAGAATTGACATCTAAGTAGAGATGCTTGTACTTCAGCCTGACAATTCCACATCTGACACTAATTTTAAAATCTTTTCTCCCAAATGCCCGCTCACTACCTTGGCTTTATAGGCCAACCTGCCATCCGTGAGCATAGCTGCGTGTCTCCTCCACTTGAAGAGCCCCATGAGTATAATATAGTCAGTGGGAGTTCAGGACAGAAAAAATATACACTGCTTTGCACACAGCCTGAAAATCAAGGCATAAAAGAGGGAAAATAAATCAATGAGCCCCATTTGGCCTTTGCATACATAATTCATCAGTAGAAATAAGTATCTAAAGCGTTTTGCCAGTGAGTATAGGATAAGTTACTTTATTTTTCGTTAACATCTAAATCATAGCTATATCCCAGGCAATTCCAGTAGAGATACTTTGAACCACATATGCTAGATACTTAAGATATATAAATACCAACTTGTTGATTTTAAGGGTATATTTATTTCTTAAAAAGTGTAGCTCATCTCGTTTTAAAGATGATCTATAAAACTGAAAATAATGCAAAACAGATTCTTTTATGAATAGCTGGAAGATAATCAAAAACATCAGTACCTAAGATTGTAAATGGAATTAACATTTATTGAGCTACTACAATGTTTGATTCACTTTAGCAAGTATTTTCACATATATTATCTCATTTAATTTTCCTACAAACCCCCTTATGAGATTGGGGGCTATTATTTCTATTTACAGGTGAAAGCACTTAGGTCCAGAGATACTCACTCACTGTGTTATCCATGATAACACAGATATGAAACAGCCAGAGTCAAGATCTGACCCAAGGGTTTTTTAAATCTAAAGCCAAGCTCCTTATACTATTCTATGCTGCTTCTCTAATTGGATCAACAATTATATTAATATATAAAATAAACCATGTTCTTGAAAACAAATGTATACACATGGTGTGTGTAGACACACAAACACACACCCACACCCTATGCTATTGGGTTAGTGGGTAAATGGGCAGAAAAATTTCCAAATTTAGACTCTATTACCTACTTATTTCTTCTTTGCTCAGCTAGCATAGCCCCACCAGCCCATTTAGAACATTTGCTACTTTATATTAATAGTTCTTTCCTCCAGCAGGAAGGACTCTGACCTTTGGAAGTGGATGAGATGGGGAGTGGGCTGGGCTGGGCTGGAGGGAGCTTTGCTCTCTGGATACTTGTCTTAGATTTTCCACTGCAATCAGGCAGCCAAAGGAATCACTTACAGCCTGACAACTTGCATGGTACTAAGGGGTGAAGGAAAAGAAGACTAGGACCAATAAATACGGGGGGACAAATATAAGACACAGAGTGTTGGGGATTTTTTCCTCCCAAAGTATGAAGTATCACCTTGCATTGTTATAAGAGTTCTGAAAACATATTTCAGGGCATCTCTCTCTTTGTAAAGTCACCCTCACAGCAATGCCTCCTCTGAATTAGCAGAGGAGGAAAGGAGAAGAGTGTAATTCACCTTCATCATCTTGAGCTGGGGTCTCCAGACAAAGGTTGTTCACCTGCACATGAAGCCCCCACACTGTTTTTACCGAGGAGTCAAACCTAGCTGAGCCTTAATGCCCCTGATCCTATTATAAATGGGGAAAAATTACATTGGTAAGTTCAGGTAAATGACTCTTCAATGATAGAAAGTCATATACAATGTTAGATGTGCTTTATAGATCACAATTTTAAAGATTTGAATATGTTCTCCTGTGGATAAAAATGCTATTATGAAATTATCCTACTTCTGCTTCCTGTATTATTTGAAGAAATCTATACTTAAACCATAGCTGATCTTCAATACCTTAAGTGAACATCAGCTAAAAAGGTAGTGAGGGTATGAATACCATGTATGATTGCATTAAAAACCAAAAAATTATACTTAAACTATTGCCCACTTAATATAGACAAGTTTTATCACTGAGCTAATTTTTTAATCCTCAAAAATTTGGAAATTCAATTATTCAACTCATGAAATAAGTACATTTATATCAACATTGTCAATTTCACAATTTTTTTTCTTGGTCCATTTTTCCAAGGTGGTGTGCCTCTATATTCACATTACAGCCTGCAATGTCTGTACATAAAAGAACTTAATTGAATTTTTAATGTCAAATTTTGACATAATAATTATATTTATTTTTTGAGATATTTTCCTACATTAAGTCCTTGAAGATTTTCAAACTAAATGTTCAATTCTAAAACTCTAAGCACACTTATTTTAGCTGAAAGGCAAAAATATGCTTAAAATATGAATTCATAAAATCCTATTCCATACCTTAGCATGCTTGGCGATGAATGAAGTGCTAATAAGAGAAAGATAAATCGAATTTAACATTATAACTCTTTTAATAATAAAAAATATATAGATTCAAAACCTCTTCAGTGACCCTGTCTTACACAGTATAATTCCCTAAAACTTCTAAGTCACTCAATGATAAGAGGCTGATCTAAACGCTTCTACTGCATTAATCAAATACCAGGTCTAATTAAAAGAGCCATGCACAAAGCTTTTTCAAAATGTTGCTCAGGTATTGCAATAATTTCTGATCACCCAAGCCTGGAAGACAAATAATTAGAGCTGCCAGAGCATTCTGATGAGTGATGTCAGCATCTCCAAGTGACCTTCCCTCCACTAATTAATTTTCATCTTAAGAAAAGAGACCCTGTTGTTGCACATTATTAATTGAGTTCACTAAAAGATGCGCCTGATTAATTTTTGTTGATAATACTTGTCATTCTAGGCAGCGGCTGTAATCATTCTATTGGGTTTTATTTTTTTTAAGTTGATCTAAGTCCTTTGCAATGTGACTGATATATCTGATACAAAATATCATGCATAAGGGCATATCCTATAATGTGTCTGGGCTATTTTTCACTGCAGTTGTTTGCGGAGGTAAAATGAAATGTCAGAGTGGAGTTTTCTGAGCTGCTAGAAACTGCAAAGGTATCATTTCACTTTGCCCTTGTAGCTTAGTGAGGCCACTTATTCCCAAGTCCCCAAAAGAGATCACTGCACCCATTTTGTAGCCTTCTATTGAGTTTTATGGTGAAGCATCCATCCTTTCACCAGAGAAAACATTGCATTCATCTCACAAGAGTTCTTCATCACATCTCTGTGATTACCAAAAGACTTCTTATAACTTCCTTTGTCCTCAGAATGGAATAAACAATCTTCTAAGTAATTTCAGCCTTTTGACCCTGTGTGAGAGACAGAAAGTAAGTCTTGGCTTGTTTCCCTATTCATTCATAGAATATCAGGATTAGAAAAAATAGAGAGCTATACTAAAGCATTTATTTCATTAACCTAAAATTAAATAGAAAATTTAGTCACACTCCTAATGAATGTAAGTTGTACTCTAATAAGGGAACATTCACATGTCATTGAATTTCAGGACCCTTATTAAAACTATAGTTTGTTTTCAGTGGAACCTTCTAAATGTAGAATTAGTTTCCTGAAAAAATATTGTGTTTCAGTTTCTAAGTGAAAACATTTTATTTCTATTGGGAAAATGAACTCATAAGTCTTCCTAGATTTTAAAGGCGTCTTGCTAGGCAAATTTTGACGAATTAGTGTAAGTGATCAAAAAAATAATTTTGTGGATATATGGGCTTAACAGTTAAGAGAAATATCGTTAATGCAATGTCTTTTGTTTTGCTGAATCTGAAACCTTTGTAAAGTATCTTGAGTCTTTAGTTGAAACTGGCAGTTAGATTCTATCATCCATGCTATATGCTATTTGCTTAGAAGTTTAAAAGAATCCATAAACATAGTACGGTATAGAAGGAAAACTAACAAAACTGTCTCTTAAATCTTTTTTGAGGCAGTCTCTACTTCTTCTGTCCTGAGCCTTTTTCCTTGTTCTATTTCCCATTGAGGGAATGCAACATGGCCCTAAACCATCCTAGATCTAAAACCTGATAATGTTGCCCTATCATTAAGCCAAATTCATACCTGTCTGTGAGTGATCTTCAGTGGAGGGAAATATGACACTAGTTCTCTAATAGTAGAGTTCAAGTTCATTATTGCCTATCAATATCATTATTAAATATCCACGAGAAATTAAGCACTTTATACGTCATCTCTGAAATTTGGAAGACCTTAAAGCTGACATTTTATGCCATTTGATTCCTGAGGGAACAGGTTTGAAAACCTACAATTTGGAGATAAATGTAAAGCTTATGTGGGTTAAAAGATGAATTCATAATGTAAAAAAGAGCAGCATATAAGGACAACAAATCTGATGTTTTATGAGATATTTAATTATCACAGCATTTTAGTAACAAAAAGAACTTTAGACATCACCTGTCCAACCCCAACATTTCACATATTTAAAAAACTGATTCCCAGAAAATTTTGATTAAATGAATGACAAAGGACTTAATCTTTTGTTATGCAAAGGAAATGTAGAAAGAACACTGATGAACACTCACTTGTATTTAGTTAAAACATCTTTATTTAGAATCATGAGCAGTGCATATTTCTCAGGAGACATTGCACAGTTGTTTCAGAGCATTGTTTATGTTTCTGTGTGCATGACCACATGTGTATTTATCAGTGCTGATGTCTTTTTTTACATTAAAATGCAAAGGGACCATACCTGTTTATTCTGCTCTACCTATTCAGATTATTGCCTTTTTTCAGCTAAAAGCTTAATAAATAGAAGAACAAAGAGGAAGAAAATGGAGGGAAATAAAAAGAGGAGAGGAAGAGAACAGGAAGGGAAGAGAAGGGATGGGAGAGAAGCATAAGATCATTTGGTCCCATCTCTTTTTTTTTTTTCTCATTATGCTTTCAAATTTTAACATGCAAACCCAAGAAAGGTTGCCTTCATCTGACAATCTGTGAGCAAGTATCGTTTCTTTCTTTCAATAAATTGATCTCAAATATTAAACAAATAGGGGGAAATAAAATTGAGGTTTTATGTTATAATATTGCTCACAAATTCCCTTTGTGTAACCTCTACATGGTATAGATTCTTAGTGAGCTTAGTGACCGATCTTAAGAAGTGATAGTGCATTCCCAAAACAATGTAAATGACAAATGTCAGAATATGGCTTTTATCAGTGGGAAAAAAAAAACTAAGTCTTCATCTTTTTAATTTGAAGAAAACATAATGATCTTGAGAGAACAACATTTTTGACTTGGAAAGAAAGACAAATCAGACCCAGGATGTCTTCCTCAGGACAATGAAGAGGTGGATGGGGTGGAATGTCAGGCACTGCTCTGAAACTAGGTCATTATCGCTGAATGAACACTAAGACTTCAGAGGGGTCATTCTTTTGAGTGATGTGATTTAAATCGATATGGAGAGATCATCTCTGGCTAATATATCTGACATTAATCTTCTAATCAGATTTCACATATAGTCTGTCAGCATTCCTCTCAGAAATAATCATCAATATTTTACTTCAATGCATAATCATTTTACTTTCTTTGGTGGTTCTTTTCCTGTTTTAATAATATTGCATTTTAGTAATTATATTTAACCAAAGTAGAAACTGAAAAAAGAGGCTCTCCAAATTTGTATTCTGACTTTTAGCTATGTCATCCTTCCTTATAGCCAGTGGAGTCTTCAGTTTTATTTAAAGAACACTTACGTAGGGTAGGTATCATTGAACAATAGTTGATTCTAGGACATACATCTATCTCAGCTAATTAATTTCAGTTTTCACCACAATTTATATTGACTGAGCTGTCCTCCTTCCAGTAAATGTTTTCTCAATGAATGAATGAATTTAATCTGTAGCCATAATATACTTGAGTATTTTCAGATGCCCAAAGGCATCCACATCCCTAATACAATGTAAAGGATATGGTAGCAGTAGGGCTCAGGGATTATGTATAAGATCCTGGGTTAGATCAGTTTTGAGAGGCAGTATGGCAGGGGAAAAAAACACTGTGGGATTTGGAGTCAGTTGTCTTTGGTTAGAATCTTCTTTCTTAGACAAGTTACTTCAAGTCTCTGAAACTCAATTTATATATCAATATAATATAAATATATTTTACATGCTCCTCACAAGATTGAGGAGAAATAAATAAAATGTTAAATGTGAAAGCATCAGACTCAGTGCCTGACAACATTGCAGGAGCTCAGTAAATATTATTTTACACTCAGTCTAGCTTGATTAGCCCATTTCATGCACGAGGAGATTTTGCCACTCCAACACCCCAACTTTCCTAACTTTGTTCTTCAAACTGCTCTTCCCTCTCAAGAAAAGAAAACTTGAAGAAACAATGCCCTCTCTAGAGTTAGAGCTGGGCCCAATCAAGTGGACCTCCTGGTCAACCTAGGAAGAATGGCTTCTAAGACTGGTCACTGTTGCATGATGGAAGAAGAATTCCAGACATGTAAGGCAAAGTCCAAATCCTTACACAAGGTCAAACTTGTTAGAGATCATATAGCATGTTGAAATCATATACCATGAAATAGCTCATTCAGCAAGTATTAGAAGGGTTGCTCAGAGGTTTTGAGATGGGAATGGAATGGGAAAAGGACAGCCATTGCTAGTGAAATTTAAAATAACTATTTGACTGTTTTTCAAGCTGATGTGGGGAAAGAGTTCTTAAGTTCGAAAAGCTGGCAAGCATTATAATCTATGATAGTTTAACTTCTTAAATGGAGTCTCACAGACCTTACTAATTTTTGACAAATCTCACATCATTTAATTTTTTAAGAGGTGTGTTTGACCCACGGTTTTTGAAATACCTTTATATCTGACCTAGAAGACACCTTCAGCCTACCCTCTTTTAAAGATAATTTTGACAGAAAGTTAGCTTTGGCTAGTAGCCACACCACCATAAGTTTTGACCTTGAGTGAGCTCCAATATCTAGTAGTATTTGAATAAGTGACTTTTAGGTGAAAGTAAGGGGTCAGGAGATAAAGTACCAAAGTTATCAGGATTAATTTTTATTATTTCTCTCTCATTAATTGCCTGTGCACTACCCCTTCCTCTCTGATTTAATATCTTCTGAAAATTTCCATCATTTGTAGGTCATTGACAATAATTTTAATGTAGATCATGTCCCTATTATAAGAAATTCCAAAGAATTGTCTGGGGCAAAGTGATAGAGTGGAAAGAGCCTTAGGCTTAGAGTAAAAATGCCTGGATTCCCATCCTGCTTCTGCTACTAACTAGTTGGATAAACTATCTTTACTTTAGATAAGATAATGATAATCAGCTCTCCAACCTCATAGGGTCTTTGCACAGTTTAAATAAGTTCTTGCCTACGAAAGCATATAGAAAGCTGCAAAGTATTGCACACATAAATCATTACACTAATTAAATTATGTATTTGATTTATGGTCTTGAAAATTTGAGGATCAAATATTGTTTCAATAAATGACTCTTGGAAATAATTTAATTTTAAAGGTATATTGAAATAAAAATATTTGCCTTCATGGAATTTAGACTATAAAATTCAAGGTTGTGGTTCCTAAAATAATTATATTCTGTAACGTTAACCCTGTATTACTATCAGAGCCTTCTAAGGGGTCATGCTGCTTCTCTCCTTGTCCACTTTAGGTTCTAGTTTTAACAGTTGCCAGAATGATCCTTTTAACCAAGTTAGATCATTTCATTTCTCTATTGAAAACTATGCAATGACTTCTTTGTCACTCGGAGTAATAGCTTGAGTGTTTACAGTGACCAAAAAAGGCATGATCGGATCCCCTGTTAACTCTCTGACTTTATCTGCTTTTGAACTTCCCAGATTCACACTCCCTTCTCAGGACCACTGTGTTCTCTGTTCCCTCTGCCTGGAACATTTTTCGCCCAGATAGAACTAACCCATTTCTGGCATTCAAGTGTTTGTTCAAATGTCATCTTTCCAATTAGACCTATCCTGACCACTCTACTTAAAACTGCACTCCTCTTCCACATACCTGATAAACTTACCCTGCTCTAATTCTTCTTTTTTCTATAGCACACATCACTGTCTAACATACTATATAATTTACATACTTATTATTCTTATGATTTGTCCCCACCCATCATAATGTAATTCCACCAGGGAAAGGATTTCGTCTGTTTTGTTCACTTATATATTCCAAGTCTTGCAAACAATGCCTGGACTATACAGTAAGTGTTCAAAAACTATTCATTGAAAGAATGAATGATACAATGGTGATACTACATACATCTTTGTCAGTAGGTGTTCTGACTTTTCTGGCCCATTATTGTGATCAGCTATAAGCATTTATAAGATATGTGCATCCAGCAAAAGGTGAGAAATATGGCTATAAAAAGAGAATGAAATCACCTGGCTCTTCTAAACACAGAATCCATGACCTTGGAATCTCTTTGTACATTTTTCAACCAATGATGTTAACAGGATTTTCTTTGTCCTAGGTCTATAGAACATGACAACATTAATCTCTTAGTAAATTTGCATAAAATTTGCAAATATAATTTCATGATCTGTAAAACCAAAATCAAAGTATAATATAGCAATTTCAATGACTTAATCTTCTAAAATTCTATCAGGAAAGTAATCAGATTTTCTTATCATTATTTATTCTTTTTAAAATATGACTCATCGTCCTGCAATTCTCTGGAGTTTAATTAATAAATTCTCTCTTTTTAATATTTATTTCAATGTTTTAGCTGAGATTAAATTAATTATATCTAATATCTAAAATTATCTGAACCTTTCATCTTTAAATCCATAAGACAGTGCTTTTAATTTACCTTTAGCAACCTAAAGTTTCATACTAGTTTTTAAAACCCAATCAGTATTGGGTCAATAATTCTGCTGCTTGGGCATCTTTTACCAATGGCCAGGTTAGTGCCTCTAATTAGTGCTGTGCCATACCTTATTAATACTATAATTTCATTAATAATATAATTTTATTAATATGATAATTTCAGTGCTGCCAACTGCGGTTTTTAGTGTACTGTTCCTAGTATGAGTCTTCCTTTCTGATTCACAGTCGTATACTAAGATTCTGGTTCTGTTCCCAAATTTCCAACAAGAAGCCAAGGTATCCAGTCTGGGCAGATCATTGCACATTATGGTGAGAATGAAGCAGAGAACCAAAGATGGTCTTATCAACAAGGTCATACTTCTTAAAATTACTTCTATACCTTGTCTCTAAAACACTGGCAATATTGGACCTTTGAGAAATACCATACAAGAGTATGAGATCAATTTGTGTGGTCATTGCACTGTGAAAGTTAGAATTTTTTAATTCAATCACTCAGTAAATTATGTTTAAATACTTTGGCAGGCTTCTTTTTCTTTTATTTTCCTTTTTTTCTTTTTTCAATTTTTTTTTTCACTCAGGAACATGAATGCCTAAGGGTTACTAAATACATTTTCTAAGGATTTTCTTTTTTCCTACTTCTGATCTACAACCTGAAATTTCTCCTATTTCTCCTTTGTCTTCACTAACCATGACTCACTTCAAATGTAATGCACTCTCTCTGGTTTTTAAGAAAATTGAAATATTTATCAAAATTGAACTGTAAGGTAAATCTAAATCTATCTCACTGAATGGCAACTATATGTCATATGTTAAGAAAACTGAAGTATTAAACCTCCTTAGTCTGTTTCTGTAAACAAGATGGTAAAGATATTTTTTTAACAACACAGATTTCACGGTGCTTCTTTTCTCTCTTATTTCTCTGTATAACCTGCTTTGTCTTCTAAAGCTTGAAACGTAATTATACAGCATCATCCTATAAATTTGTTTCCTAAAATTTCCCCATTCCCCTCATTAGTCTTTTAAAAGTTTTATTATTTGTTTCCTTACCAGAATATATTTCTCTAGAAACATTATATAGATATTATCCAGGTGTGCTAACTCCAGGGTTTTGGCTATTGTCCAACTTGAACAATTAGTTAAAATTCTCTTTTAGTTTTAACCAGATGTTACAGTCCTCATTTCCTGACCTAAAAGCCTCTTTCAAATTATGGAGAACTTTTAAATACTTGTCCCATTCTCTTTCTGAATTACCTGTACCTTAATGCCAATTTAATATGGCCTGATATTCAATATGTACATATAATTAGTAAGGTTTATATAACATTTGGAATAAATCAGGCTTAAAAATACTTTGAATATGAGAAGGTAAGCATTAATTAGCAAATATTTACACATTATGTATCTACTCACATAAAAGCTCCTTTTGCCATGGTTTTTAGTTGAGATGTTAATTACTGAAGAGATCTGTACCTTCATTTTAGAGAATAGTTTTCTAAATTTTGCATGGTTTCTTCTATTTAATTAGACTGTAAGGTTTTTTTGCTCTTTTTTTTTAAGAGACAACTCACTCTGTCACTCAGGCTAGAGTGCAGTGGGGCACAAAACAGCTCACTACAACCTGGAACTCATGGGCTCAAGCAATCCTCCTACCTCAGCCTCCCAAGTAGCTGGGACTACAGGTGTGTACCACCATGCATGACTAATTTTTTAGATTTTTGTAGAAACTGGGGTCTTGCTATGTCCAGGCTGGTCTGGAACTCCTGGCCTCAAGCAATCCACCTGCCTAAGCCTCCCAAAGTACTAAAGATGACAGGCATGAGCCACTACACCCAGCCTAGACAGTAATCTTTCTGAAAGTATGTCTTTTATCCATTTACATCTCATCCAGGACCTAGCCGATTCTGCTTACATTGTAATTGCCCAATATATATTAGCTTGTAATATGATGTGCATCTATATACTTTTATATCTGAAGAATTTTGAAAAGTCACCAACAAAGTCAAATTACTTTTCAATCCTAACAAATATTATTCCTCTATGATCACAATCACTTAATCTATTTTTTTCTCTTAGCCATTCATTTCCTATAGTTAATTCCTCATATGCCTCCAGGAAGTAAAATGAAAGCAACTTGTCTTTGCCCATGAAAGATTACTGAACATAAACCAAAAAAGTAACTGCCATAGCCCAAGATAGTTGATGGACAGAGGCAGCTCCTCTCAATTCTGATCAGCTAGTAACAGTGCGGTGAGTTGGTGAGTGAAGGGAATAAAAGAGCAAAGTGAAAGAAACATTTTAAAAGTCCAATCAACTGATTAGGAGAAAATCCTCAAGATGTGTGATGTGCGCAACAGACTTCTGAGAGAAAATACTAGCCCGGAGCTATGCTTAACTTTCCCTGTTCCTTACCTCTAGCAAATATTGAAACCAAATGCTCAGGTCTTCTAGATACAGCCTTTGGGTTAGTGTTGCTCTATGTTTTGATAAAAGTGAGTTCAATATTTCTTTATTAATTTTAATGGCATAACAAGAATGGTGTATCATTTTGACATAAAGAGTTCAAAGTTACTATGCGAGCACTCTTCCATTAATCTTTAAAATATATTTGCTGGGTGAGCAGCCAACATAATCCTGGCTAAACAGATAAGAAAATAGAGAGCTGGTGATAAGGTGGCTTGTTTAAAGCTGCACAACAAATCAAGGCTGTAAGTCTTCACCCCACCGCTCCAGGCCGTGAGCGCATGCGCACAGCAGCCGCAAAAACCTGATGCTTCCGAGTTGGGAATCTCTTAATGAAAGGGCTTCATTCTGATAATTTCTGAAAAGTTCAGAAGAGAATTCCACAAGTGGACAAAAAATATTTTCTGTCATGTCAGTATTTTGAGCTCTGTTTCTCCCTTGCATAGCATCAGCTTTTAATTATTTAGAGAATAATTATCCATTTGTGGCTTATCAAGTCCCTTTCTGTTTTCTCCTGCTTCCTGCCTTTGGACCATTTTACTGCTCATTAATATTTGCATCAGAGGCCAGATCTGCTGCTTTGCTGGTGAGTCTGGTGAAAAGGTTTGGTGGGCAAAGAGATAGAAACCATCGAATATGTAAAATTTAAGTGATTATCTTGAGGTTGAATTCATCCATACTTGGCTAGATAGCTGAACTCAATAACAAATGATAACAGAGTTGGTGTGTTCGGGGAGAAAGTCCACTTCTTTTTGCCTTTCATTCTGCATATCAATTTTTCTCTGATTCTGTACTCGGTGCTTATTATCACAGATCATTGAAATTTGACAAAAGACGCAATCGTCTGTGTCTGATGCTTTTTGAGAACGTTCACGTTTTTTCAAACTCTGCATTTCCCACCCCTAGAAAAGAAACCTCAATAAATACATCTTGTATTTAATAAAGAATAAATGAAAGATGTGCTTTCACACATCTGAACTATTTGCTGAACTATTTGTGGGCTGGTAGATAAAATACAGCAATCAGCGTCCTGCCACCTGCCCCCACCCCTCCCCCCACCCCCCTCAAGGATTCTCCCTGGTTACAGAGCTGGTGCTGGTGGTGGATTAGTAGGAAGTTGTGATTGCCTCATGAATCAGGGTGAAGCTTCTCACAGGTGGCAGTTAGTTTGATCTTCCTAGTCACTCAAGGAGGATATATATCTTTTGTGATTATCACTCACAAGGATATCCTTGAAGGAAAACGAGGCTGCCGCAGCAAAGCACAACTAAATGAAACAAACAAAAAGGAACAGTGACAATGTAAGGGAGCAACAGAGAGGATTATTTCAGAGCCTACACAAATAAAATGGAGTGTGTAGGTGAACTTCCCCTGCTGCCGCTCAGAACCCTATTCCTAGATCTGTGCTGACCGCATCAAAACAATGGTGCTGCATAAGCAAGGGAATAAACAAAGCAAAGACCCATTAGCTATTTCCATTAGACACGCAGAGGATAAAGAAAAAAAAAATCAATAACAGGCAAACAGAATATAAAATTGATAGGAAAGAAATGTTAATTTTAGAGCTTTAAAACGAGGTATTGCAAACAATGGCATGCAATAAAACCTTAAAAACTATTTTTAAAACTTTCAAAATCATTTACACAGGGAAGAGAACTCTAGTAGGAACATATACAGCATATTAAAGTTTAGTGCATTTTTAATGACTTGTCTAAAACAAATTATGCATGAGATAGATTACACATCCCTCACCCACTTAACAAAAAGGCATACGCACAAACAAAAAACAAAACCAGGTGGCTTTTAAAAAGAAATTAAGTGTATACTTGGTGACTGATGGGGAAAAATGCCAAGCGATGTGAAGAACCTCATAGAACAGAGTTCTCTTGAAAGATGCTAGATTGATGGGCTTTTCAGCCCAGACTGTAGGCAGAGCAGTGCAAACGATATCAGTCTCCACTTTCAGATTCCATCCTGTAAATGTCCTCAGCAGACAGGCTAGGGGAGTAGAAAGAACAAGGGCTCTGGGATAACATGTCCTGGATTTCAGCCCCAGCCTCACTACCCATTAACTGTGCGAACGTGGGCAAGTACTTCACCTGCCATTGATTTCTCCATTTGTAAGATGGAGATTATAATAATAACAATGTTGTCTTACCTTCCTAATATGGAGCAAGGCCCAAACTTTGGTATTTTTAAAGGCCCCAACTTATTGTAATCCATAGACCTGGTTCAAAACCACTAGTTTAGAACAGTGGTTCTAAAACTTCAGGGTGTGTCTGAGTCACCTGGAAGAGTTTGTTAAAACAATGACTGCTTCAATCGTCTACATGTGGCCATATCTCTTACCACTCGCAAAAATTAATTCAAGGTGGATAACAGACTTTAAGACACGAAATCATAAGAATTCTAGAAGAAAATGTTGGGGAAACTCTTCTAGATATCAGTCTAGGCAAAGAATTTATGAAGAAGACCCCATGGGCAACCACAGCAACAACAAAAATAAATAAATGGAACTTGACTAAATTAAAAAGCTCAACACAGCCCAAGAAACAATCAACAGAGCAAATAGACAATTTGCAGAATGGGAGGAATATATCCATGCTATACATCTGATAAAGAGCTAATAACCAGAATCTACAAAGAACTCAAGCTAATCAGCAAGAAAAAATCAAACAACCCCATTAAAATTTGGGCAAAAGACATGAACAGAAGCTTTTCAAAAGAAGATAGACTAATGGCCAATAAACATAGGAAAAAATATTCAACGTCACTAATCATCAGAAAAATGCAAATCAAAACTACAATGAGATATTAAGTCTGAAAACAATAGATACTGGCATGGATACAGGGAGAAAGGAACACTCATACAACTATTGGTGGGACTGCATACTAGTGCAACCTCTATGGAAAGCAGTATGGAAATTTCCCAAAGAACTAAAAGTAGACCTACCATTTGATCTAGCAACCACACTACTGCGTATTTACCCAAAGGGAAAAAAGTCACTTTTTCAAAAATACACTTGCATTAGAATGTTTGTTGCAGCACAATTTACAATTGCAAAGATGTAGAATCAACCCAAGTGCTCATCAATTCATGAATTGATTAATAAAATGTGGCATATGTACACCATGGCGTACTACTCAGCCATAAAAAAAATGAGTTGATACATTTCACAACAATCTGGATGAACTGAGGTCCATCCTCCTAAGTGAACTATCCCAAGAATGGAAAAACAAACACCACATGTACTCACTTTTAAATTGCAACTAACCAATCAGCACTCATGTACACAGATGAAAGTAAAACTCAACAGAAATCATGCAGGTGGGAGCGGGGAGGAGGGGATGGGTGAAATCATACCTAATGGGTACAATGTACTCTGTCTGGGTGATGGGCACACTTACAACCTTTACTCAAGCAGTACAAAAGCAATCCATGTAACCAAAACATTTGTAGCTCCATAATATTCTTAAATTAAAATAAACAAACAAACAAATCAGGGTAATTGGGGTATACATCAAAAAAAAAGAGACTGCTGAGATCTACCCTTAGAGTTTCTGATTCAGTAGGTCTGGGGTGAGGCATGAGAATTTGCATTTCCAACAAGTACCCAGGCTATTTTGATGCTGCTTTCAAAAACTATGCTTTAAGAACTTCTGGTCAAGCTTTGTAATTTTAGTGGGTCAGGATCACCCAGTATGTGGTTAGTCATACAGACCCACCAGACCTTGTTGAAAATGCAGACCTATTTGGCCAAATCAGAACCAGCATTTAACAAGATCACCAGGTGATTTGTATGCACATTAAAGTTTGAGAAGCACTAGTCTGAAGCATCTTCAGAGGGAGTGGAACCAATAAAAGATTGTGAAAATCTGCTATCAAGTGCTCATAAGAAGCACCCCCAATCTGAACAACAAAAATCCGGGTCCTCCACATTGGCATTTCCCCCCAGGAAGTCCTGTTTGTGGAATAAACAATACACATCAATTCAAAAACACTGCTCTCATCATGTAGGGGCTTATACCTACTGTAGTAGGTGGCAGATTGCTGGGTGCACATCTGAGCAGTAAGGCCTGGTTGAATAATTGCTATAGTATCTTTTTACTGTTCATATGAATTTTTCTTTCTCATATGATGATCTTTGCAATAATTTCTTGCTCTTTTTCCTTTCCTCTCTTAGAGACTTTCTTTGTGTGTCCTATTTATATGCTTGTTTCATTTATAATTTTGGATTTGGAGATATGAACTTTGGTTAGAAACTGAAAATACCAAGTGTATTTTCATCAGAGAGTTCCTGTAGGCCCAAGAGTCGCTGGGTTAAAGGTCAATGATCTAATATCAACCTAGCATTACAACAACCCCTTCATTCAAACAAGGCTCCTATTACTTGCAATACAAATCGGAGCCTCAGCTTCACATTTGTAAGATTTATATGACCATTTAGAGAAATTCCTCTTGTACCTCCTTCGATAACATCACTGGCAATACAAAGCTGAATGGTTCAAATCAGATTTCATCTCTACTATGTAGTGGTTTAGTGTTTGAGGATGAACTTACAGACTATTAAATTTATAAAAACAAAGACAGATATACAACATAAAACGATTCAAGCTCCAAAAGCTTTGTATTAGCTTTTGGAAAAGAACAGCTACAAAAAGAAAAAGGCAGTGAAGATTAAAATCTTTTAAGATTCAATTTGTCTTTCCTGCCACATAAGGCCTAACCTTGCTGGAGACTTAGAGTTATGACTTTATTTTAGTCCACAACAAGCAACGCAGCAGATATCACTTCAATGATAAGTTTTACAGTAAAATCAATCTGAAAATATTCTGATTTTTAGAACTGCCTCTCATAAGTGATATTAATAATGTAAGCATTATGGCAATAATGTGTATATCATATTAACATGAGTTTTTTATTTTCATATCTGTGATTTCTTTCTTAAAAGTAAAGAAATGGTAAAAAAAAAATAATAATAAGTAAATTTTCAGAACCTAAGAGATATTTTAGGACTGAATTATTTTTCCCCCTAACAGTCTTTCTTCTTAGCAACATCAAAAAAAAGACATAATCTTTCTCAAACAAATAAATCAGAACTCTAAGCACTATCTCCCTCACCAAAGACATGCCTTTTACTTCCAATAGCTCTGCTTTCCTAATCAAATATTTCTCTATATAGATCTTATTTTTTTTTGATGCTAGTGTGCTGCTGCATTTAAAATTCCTCCTAGTTTTATGGGAATTAAAGAACTCATGTTTTTCATTGCAAGTGATGGAAATCTCCCTGTTATCTACTTTCAAGCAAAGGATTTTATTAACAAATCATATTGCATAAGCCACCAACTTCCTGATCATTCTAATTGAGCTAAGAGGAGAACTTAAAGCAGCTCCCTTTTGCTATTTGTGTTCCATATATATATCCCATAAATGACCCATTCCTGCATCAAGGAATGATTTATTTAAAGGAACCACACATATTTGAAATATGCCTATTTATGCATTACACTAAGCCTCTAAGAATATTAACCATTGTTGCATTACAAACAACAAACAAAATCTAGATCACAATTTCTTTTTAAATATAGTAGCCCAAATACCTTTTCTTAGACATCAGCAGACACAGGAAGTTCAGAACTGAATCTAGGTCTCAATTAGATGTTAAACCCTTGAGGGCAGGGTTAATGGAAGTATGCTTGTTAAAGGAAGTTAAAGGAAGTATGCCTGTCATCAGTCACTAGCAATGGGCTCTGCACATAGCAGACACTCTGCTTGTTGAGTGTATGTGTGGAAGAACTAATCCTTCAAGTAACCACTTTGATATACAAAGAGAAGTGTTGCTTTCTGCTAACAGTGTTCAACAGTCAACACTAAGACTATTGTCCCAACAAAAAGACGCTTTGAATTATTGAACAGCCTCTGTCAACCCGAACTGGGATGTTAACCTTCTTTTGAAAGCAGGTTAAACACGTTCTTCTTTGTAAACCCCACTGGGCCTAGTCCAGAGCTTTGCACATAGCAGTTGTTTGTTAAATTCAATTGAATTGGCTCAGTAAAAACCACTTAGTGTCAACAAAAATAAATGTATTAATACATTGCTCCAAATCTTACTCATTAGAGTCATGCTGTTTTAAAAACTGCATTCAAATTTCATATTAACTTTTTTAAATTAGGTAATTCATGCAGATGATACAAAATTCAAAATGTATTAAAAGGGAATAAATAAAGAGTAAGTCTCCGTTACCTGGCTCTCAGGTATCCAGAACTCATCCTAGGATGAAAAACCTGAACACCTGAACACTTACCTTTTTATAAAAGGAAGTATGTTTTGTTATCGTTGTTGTAATTTTTGTTGTTGTTTTAAGTACCATGGAAAACTAACATGCTTTCTTTGGCACTTTTATCCTCAACTTTTTCTTAGTCTTTTTAGATCTATAAAATAATTTCTCTTATAAGATAAATAAAATTCAGTACTCCCACTGAGATCTGCAAACAATATTAATGAGAGGCAGTGGCAAGTGTAAGAGCCACCCACCTGAAGCCAAATTCCTCTACTGTGCTTTACCAATTAGCTGTGATATCAATTTGCATTGGAATTTTTCTGTATTTCTGAGGTTATTTCTCAAAGACAGCATTCAGATCATCAAGGACCTTTCTTAAGCTGTAGTTTAAGAAAGCAGTGCATAGTTTGCTGTTTTCTAATCCAGTGGGCAAAGATAACCCACTCAGACTAAGAATAAAGATTGAGGATTAAAATCAACAACAGACATTTTTATTGACAACATTTCCTGACGTTTCAAATCTACTGCTTCTGTTTTTTGTTTGTTCATTTTGATTACATGAATTTTTCACCCGTGTGTAGGAGAAAATTTCACTAAAGCACAGGAGAAAATGTATGCTCTTGTCTGCTAAATAAACACAGACACACACAAAAATGCATTTTGGCCCTATGGGAAAACACTACTAACAGTATAATTACTAACATCATTTGTGATTTTACATTGAGTTTTAGTGACTTTAGCAAAATTCTTTAGCACTTCTTATTATGTTCAGCAACCTTTAAAATAATTTTAAGGAAGGAAAGCAGAAAGTGAAGACGTTAACATTAAACAAAATATTTTGTAGACAATGACAAATGCATCCAGTGACATTTTATATCATGCCTGCCTGGTCCACACCACCCTATAACACTGACTTCAACCAGAGATAACTATTTTTTAGGCATTAGATGAGCATTAAATTGTCTTTGGATATATTTGAGGACCTTAGATTTCTCAGGTAACCCTTCATTCTAAATTGAATAAGAGAAGACTACAAGCAGATCATCTCAGGCATTATGAGTTTGCAAATCAATTCCACAACTCAGGGTGCTATTTTGTTCTCTGAGCAGTTGGTGCAAAGTGCTACATAATATGAACAATCACCTACTAAAACTTGCATGCACATGCTTCACACAGATTTTTCCAAAATACGTGATAATGCATACTGTATATTAGAAGGTAAGACAGAGCCTTTAACATTCCCCCAGGGATATCGCTCTCTCTTTCTTCTTTCTTTCAGACAGCAATGGTCTTTGCTTCAGGTTCTCTAGCTTAAAAATATTTTATACGTTATTTCCACTTTGAGAAAGTGAATCAGATTAAATCCAAAAAGGGAAAAGGGAGATAGTAGCATTTACACATTTCTGGAAGCTGGCAGCAAGATAAATCCAATGTGACAAGTCTCTGTGGGCTATTAAGTGAATTTTGTTATGGAAAGCCATGCCTAATGAGAATGTAGGGTGCTGGGTTTTGAGAAATGGGCTATCATTTACAAATACTAGGTGGTATCCAAAAGAAATGCATTTAAGGATTTAAACACGAATCTCTCCAGGGCCTGGACTATGTTCTAGGTAGGCATTATTCAAGACAGAAGACAAGAGACAACAGTGGTATATGTGCAATCCTTTAGATAACCACACATTTAGAGGACAATCCATAAGTCTTTAAAGCCTCTGGGCTTTTCATTTTACTAAACAAGATCCTAATTCATGTTTGTCAAGGAGAAAATTCGTGCTGTAGCAAAAAGAGCTCTATCCTACAAGTCAGAAATTCTGAATGCAAATCCTGCTGCAGGGCCCGCAGTTTCTTTATCTGTAAAATAGACATGATAATACTCACCCTGCCCACTGCACAATGTCTTTGTGAGGTTCAATGGGATAATGCACTGGAAAGAGATTTTGAGGTGTGAGTGCTTTAGACGTGTAAATTGTTAGTGTCGTTAGTACCTGGGCAAGCATCTTGACCATTAGGATATCCTCTATGTCACAATTGCCTCATGGCCAGAATCTAGATGGGCAAGCTCCTCTACCAGCCCAGGGGAAACAGCTGATCCAACTTCATTGCTAAGAAGGCCAACAGGGCAGAACTGCCCAAAGCTAATCCTGTTAATATTGAAGCTTTACTCTCTTCCACTAGACTGTGTGCAATTCAGATTCCACTCCGTTCATCTTCATATCCCTGGTGTGCCACAGAGTGAACCCTCACCAAATGGCTGTGAATGAAGTGAAATGAATGAGATGTCTGCTCCAAGCAGAGGACTATGTCAGGTATTTTGGACAGATATATGAGTCAGAGTTCAAACAGAGAAGCAGAACCACTAGGAATTATACACATACTAAGGGATTTATTATGGGATTTTGGCTCAGCTAAATTGTGGGAGGTGGTTAAACAGTAGACAGGGACTATTGCTTCTGCATTTGGTGCTGAAGCCCAAAATCAGCAGGACAGGTGGTCAGGAAGAAAAGATGGCTGTGAAAAGGGGAAACAAGACAAAATGGAAACTACAAAGATGAGTAGAATCTGCAAAGACAGACCAGAGCCCACATTAGTGTCGCATGGCCTCCAAGACTCCACCTCTGATGATAAGGGCATCCTACAGATGAGGCTTATGCTCATCTGGGAACTAAACACACACCTGGCCTGGGAGAGAGAGATGCTGAAGGAGGAGATTCAGAGGGTGCAAACACTGCCCCACCCCACCCAGGTAAGCCAACAGATAAGTGACAGAGCACATGGGCTGTAGCAGCACCACATGCCCTATGCGGATATCCCAGCCCAAATGAATATGGCTGCAATTTTACTTGCATCTTCCAAATCTCATGCAAAGTGTCTCTCATGGCCCACAAACTCTGCAGAGAAGGGAGCTCAGGGAAACAGGGGCTAAGCATCTGCTAGTTGCCTGGCACTTTATATACTCATTAGAATCCT